>BQKZ01000465.1:3065-38038 GCA_036244855.1 Temnopleurus reevesii | reverse complement strand
ATTTTAGATGAAATATACACCCCTCTCATTTTTGCCGTTCAAAATATTTGGGTCCCTTCTCTGCATCCCATTCACTTTACACGCGGTTGGAGATTTTCAAGAAAAAGTCTTGATTTCACCGAGCGCGCGTTTTACATCGCGTATGTCAATCTGGCGCAGAGGAGGAACCCCTTACCATATGACTATGACTTATGAGGGAGGATGCCCGATGGGAGGATGACAGTTCTCCACTCTGGAGGAAGCCAATCAAAGAAGAAGATAATGCAGAAAATGGCAAACCTGGAAATTAGAGGTCAGATGCACGTGATGTATTCAATTTGTGTGCAATGGAAGCGTGTGGTAGTGCTTCGGCTATGATTTTTGCACCAGATTTGACCAACAAACATTTTCAATGCATTTCTTGAAATATAACATTTAAGACTATTTTTCTTTTTATGAAACGTAATTGAAATCGCTTTTGGATTTGTTTTGTGGATGGTTACCCGTGTATATTTTGAACTTCTGCCACCGATGTTTGCAATTTTTATGTGACGCACGCACGCAAATGACGCAATCTTGTTTGCCCAAAAATTGACAATTTCTTCTCCTTACGTTTTGGTTGCTGGAGATCAGCAGCGAGTGCTGCAAAGAGTTGTTTTGTCTCAAGCAAGTAGATTCATTGAATGGCAGGATTTTAGTCTTGGGTAATATAGGCACGTGTTGTACATGTAAGTATCCAAAGGATAGAGTTGAGGGAAAGGGTTGTGAGAGTATTGTATTTACATTAGGAGAAGGGAGGAGTTGATTTGGAAGAAGGAAAAGTCTTGCAAATGCGAGAGGTACCTCATTGTCAATACAGTCAATTTTGGGGAGATTAATTTCAGGAAGTTTCTGGCTAGCTTTGTGCCACTTGCCAGAACGTTTTGGCATTATCTATTATTTCATTGATTGAGCAAAACTTTTATAGACTAGGCCTGGCTATGCAGGTATAAAGATAAATACCCTCTTCTGTTCAAAATAATTATTATTCTCGATAAATCCCTAGCACATCTGCAAATTCCTGAAACTCGCAACTCTCCTGACCTGGAGGAATCCAACTAAAGAAGAAGATGAACACTTCTTAGGTCAGGGCTATTGCATAATAAGTTGTGCTTAACACAACTGCATTTTCAATCTATCAGGAACACAAATTTAGGACTTTTCTTAGTTGGGTTTAAGTGCAACTTTTTATGCAATGGGCCCAGGAATGTTTTTTATGATGCTTTTCAGTGTGAAAAACTTCATGAAACACCCCTCCTGATCAGGTTAATTTCTTTGAGTTCACCATTAATAGATTACACCAATTAAGTACAAATTTGGTAAAAAGCAAAATGATCTTGAGCAGACAAACTTTTTTTAATTTAAATTTCTATTTTTTTTTTCTTCTAGGGATCTGATCCTTGATAAGTCATGCAGTATCCCACACCAGGAGACAACTTTCCAGACTACACTTCATCTGATTGGGAAGGCAGATCTTCGGATGCAGCGGACACAAGCAATGATAGCACTTTCGGCTTTGGCATGGAGGATGATGGCTCTGGTGTGACCTTCAAGATCACAAGCGATGACCCACCGGACAGCAACGAGGATGTCTCGAGTGTGAAGGGACACAAAAAGCCCCCACCACCAAGGCCTCCTCCTCCAAGGAAGCAACGGTCAAATGAATCATCCACTTGTAAAGCTGAGAAGGTAACTGACCTTGTGGTGCAGAAGGTTCGCTGGCTGTACCGTGAAGAGAAGAAATGGGTACCATTCATCGGTTATGATTCCTGCCGGATGGAATGGACGTATAGACAGACTCAGAAAGATACTGGAACTGTTGGTGTCAGAGGAGGACTTTATGAAGTTGATGTCGTGATGAAGAAATGCCGTGCCATCTACTGGTCAGGTATAAATATGATATTAATGTTTTTTATTTTTTAAATTTGATACCTTTGATTTTCATTAATTTGTTTTGATTCATGCCTTCCTTCAATTTATTCACATACTCAAGTAGAAATACATGTTTTTGTAATGATTTCGTGATCAAGAAACTTTAAATCTCATGAAGAGAAGCAAATTTTATTTGTGGTTTTGAATTGCAAATGTTTAAATTGACAGAACATAAAAATCTCAGTTCCATAATACACTGTTTTGAAAGACATTCTCATGGGTTCATTTTGTTAAACTATGTGGTGTTATAATATATTACATTTCTTTGGATAATGTACACATATAATTTAAAAAATCTTTGAGATTTAATCTATCAATCTAACTGCATGTTCTTGTTATTTTCTTTTGTAGATGACACAGTGGATGTTATGAGAGGGACTTGGTTCTATGCCAGTGGCACTGAACCTATTGAAGAAGCAATGGCTAATGATATTGAAAAGGAACACCTTGAGTTATTTTCCCAAGAAAATCCTCCTGAACCCCCTCAAGCACCAGCAAAAGGAGCCCAGAAAGGTATCAAGTATTTTCTGTTTTAATCATGCTTCTTCGTACATTGCAGTCTGTTGTTAACATTCCATTAATGTTAGGAATCCTAAAAAATGAAAGAAAAGGTCAAGTTCGTACGATTTCAATTCAGTGAGGCAAAAGTTACTCCATACTCATTTATGATATGGGTTAACAAATGCCACTGAATAGAGTGTCAGTCAGAATTCTTTGCTACATGCTATCACTTTAAAAGCTCAAAAGAAAAGATAGAAATGTTTCAATGATGCCAATGTGACCTTATTTTCCTGAGCTTTATAATATGTAAGCTTATAATTATGATTTGCATTTTACTTTATTTTAGATCAATTAGGAAAGTGATACAAAAGTTTACTTTAAAAAGAAAAAAAAATGTACAGTTAATGTGAAGGAAACCTATTGGATTTGAATGTTCATACATATTTTCCAGCATTTACCATCTGTCCAGCAGATTTCTGTACAAGCACTTGGTTTTAATCCTTGTTTTTTTATTCCTATCTTCTCTCATATTTCAGCAATGCATGAGTTATACTTCAAGGATTGTCATGTTGATTGGTACTCCAGAGATGCCGTATACTTCTATAGCAACTCAACCAGCTCTAGGATTGCAAGGTCCATTGGAAACACACTGGGATTCTCTAAAGGTACTGTACTACTGTATAAGCCGAAATTTGCGGGGGGTTTATTTTCGCGAATTTTGAGACCATTAATTTGCCAAATTGCAAGGTCCATTGGAAACACACTGGGATTCTCTAAAGGTACTGTACTACTGTATAAGCCGAAATTTGCTGGGGGTTTATTTTCGCGAATTTTTAGACCATTAATTTGCCAAAATGTTCACTCGCTAGAATGCCAATAGACTTGTTTACAATAATCTTTCAAAACGGGGAAAATAATAACTTTCTAATCTGTGAAACGGTCTGAAATTCAGTGAATTCGCTAAAAAATTACCTAAGCTAAAATTAGGCTTTTACAGTACTTGAATTGTTTGATTTATATGTTAAATCAACAAGTCTAATGCCCCATGTTGCATTTAGCTCTCCAAACCTTAATACAAGTGGCGCTCTAATTGTTTTGGTGTTCATTCTTGGAATTTTTTTTTTCCATTCCCAGAAGAACAGTGGCCTTGTCCAAGAAATGACAAAATTTATGACCGTGGAGGAAACATAATTTCCATGTCTCTTTGTCGTTGACAGCATCAACCAGTGGGTATAAATTGATACGAGGTTACCCTACACCAGCCAGTCTAGATGACAAACCCCCTCCCATCTCTCATCTTGTCTTTGTTGTCCATGGCGTCGGGTATGTGACAGACAAGAAGGCCATCATCAAGAATTGTTCAGAGTAAGTACAGATTATTTATATCTTTGTTTATGCTATCATTTTGTTTAAAAAGATCATAATCAACAATCCAAGTTGGACATTATTATCATAATTTTGTATTTGTCAATTCACATTATGTTTTTTGTAATTTGTTCCATCCATTTTTTTCTTTGGATAGTTGTTTCTGTTGTAAAATTAGGTTTCCTTTTGGTTGTCATTAGTGTTATGATTTTTTTTTTGTATTCCTCATTTGTTTATAAAAGCTAGCCGGCAAAGAAAATTAATTTCTTATAACTTCCCAATTCAATGATAATATCAAAGTATTAATCAGAATATTTGAGGGTTATTTTCATCCAAATTTACTTGTAAATATCATGATGATATGATAATGGCAGAATTTATACAACTCAATGTTTGATTGATATACAATGTATGTGTATAAGTAGATCATTTATAAGAAATCGTATATCAAATAAAATTTACGCTCAATATCAATATTTGGGGTGTATATATATTCATATTCTCTCTTTGCCTTTATTTACATCCCCTTTTGTCACATCTCTTTCTAACAGCCTTAGGAAATCAGCAGCCAAGGCCATCAGCAAACACCTACCTGATCTAATATCCCCCACCTCCACCCATCGAGTGGAGTTTCTACCGGTGGAATGGAGGTCCAGTCTGAAACTTGATAATGGCATGGTGTCTGCTATTACCCCTCAGAAGCTGAAAGGAATTAGGTTTGTGCTCAACAGTACTGGCATGGATGTACTATACTACTCTAGTCCTCTCTACAGATCAGAGGTGAGTGAAGTAGAAATTTATTGAAGCTGTTGTAGCTACTCTAAACTTCATTTGTTTGTTTATACATTTCTCAATTAATCTCTTTCTAGAATTTATTTCAAACAAATTCATGAATTAGATGAATTCATGAATCCATTTATTGATGTATTCATTTTCTTCCTAATCTCTTTATTTTGTTTGAAAACAACCAGTAAGGTTAAAGAATGCTCATTTACCTAAAAATGATATCAAATTTCATTGAAGGATGGTGATGATGAAAATGTGGAGAATGATAGTGGTGGTGATGGTGGTGGTGACGGAGGTGACATTCATGATAATCGTTGTAATTTTGGGGAATGTTGACGAAGATTGTTTACATAATTTCTTTGCCATTCCAGTCATCATCACTTTGTCATATCCCCAATACAGATCATCCATTGTGTGCAGGCAGAGGTCAACAACCTCTATGAGGTGTTCCGTCAGCGCAACGAGGGCTTTGAACCCAACGGTGGCAAGGTCTCCATCTTCTCTCATTCCCTTGGTAGCGTCATCATGTATGACATCATCACAGGCTGGAACCCTATCCATCTGTATGATCAGTACCTGTCCCATGAGCAGAATCCACACCCAGACCTGAACACTGTGTCTCCTGATCATCATGATCTTGCTGCTGAACTGCATCAAGCAAGGATAAGGTTGGCATGCTTGTTTTATTTGTTTCTTTTCATTTGTAATGTACCAATATCGTCTCGTGTATGGATCATTAGACAATTGGCAGTTTTCATTGATAAACAAATTGATTGTTTTCAGTATGGTCCTTTTAAGACAGGTCTTTTTAAGTGAGTGACACTATGAGGGTGTTGTTCAAAAGTTGCAATTGATCAGAATGTGCCAGTCAAAATGTTAGAAGCATGTATCATGCGCAAATAAAATACTTGTTACAATTTGCAACTGAGTTGCTGTTGATTTGTGATCAATTGCAACTTTTTGAACAACACCCCTTATATGTCATATCACTTAAATTGAACATATAGAAGAAGTCTTTTTCTCATTTGCACATTGCTTGTTGTATGTTTATGATGCATCATTTCCAAGTTCTTGTTGAGATGTTCTTCAGAAAGATTCTCTAATGTATTCTCTCATCTATTTTTCAATCCAGAGTTTCTAGTCTTGAGAAGCAACTTCTTGCAACCAACCAGATTGCAGCAGCAGTTAATAGACCAAAGCTAAACTTTAAGGTATGAAGTATGAAGCAAAAACATTTTTTATGTATTTCATGTATTATTTGTACCGTGCCCCCTAAAATAGAATGGTAAAGACATGATACTAGATTTTTTATTCATTTTTGAAGGCCGCTATTTCATTGATATAGAATCAGGTTTTACACAATTTGTTTACTGTACTATATTCCCCAAAGAGTGTACTACAGAATGAATGTATTATGAAAATCTGATGCATATCATGCAGAAGAAATAATTCAGTTTTATTGTAGAAAATTCATCTGTCATGCTTTAATACAGAACTCACAAGCTTTTAAAGAAATGACAACATGGCGCATTGACAGGTACATAAATATCCCTCAACTTCTATGTTTGATTTTATTGACATGTATTCATATGAAAAAAAGTTGATAATCTAGCTCTTCCAGAAGATTGATCATCAATATTTTACAATATATTCTGTAGATTATAAATCAGACAAGATGCAGCAATTTTGCTATGGTGGAGGTCAGTATATAATGACAAAGGAATTATTCCATTTGAATAGATGAAAAGAATCATTTTCTTCATTATGTGCATTCTTTCTTTGTTACAGGTGGAGAATTACTTCTGTGTTGGATCTCCCCTAGCTGTCTTTCTTGCCTTACGTGGAGTGCGTCCCCAGGGAAACGGATCCATCTCGCACATCATTCCCAAAGCTGTATGCAGTAGGCTCTTCAATATCTACTATCCGTGCGATCCCGTGGTAAGAACAAGATAGTTTACATTTTCAAAATTGGAAATATCATTAACACTATGTTTTATATTATATCTCTTTTGATGTAAATCAAAGTCAAATCCTCATTTTTGTTGGATTGTATAATTATTTGCAATAAGCTGAAGATTCCGAATTAATGTTCAATAGAAATTGTAGCCTAGAACCAGCAACAAATAATGGAAGAAGATCGGTTCAATCTTGGGAGATCATATCAAAGTATTTAGTTGGTTATAACTGAAAAGAGCTCAGTATTTCACACTCCAGAATAGTAGCATTAACTGGGATCTGAAAATTAGAAATTAAAAATTAAAAATAATATACAAATCTTGTCTACGTCGACCTTGTATAAGTCAAATAATGCCCGACGTCAAAGATCTTTTCAAGTCCACTTTTCATTTGTTTCATTGTTTTACCCTTCATAAGTCAATTTTTCTCCAAATCAAAGCTATCTCAGCAGTCCCAACAGATTCGAGTTAAGAATGGTTTTAATAAATGTGTTATGGGTGTGTTTATTTTTTTTTCTATTTTTTCCCATTAGGCC
Source organism: Temnopleurus reevesii (assembly GCA_036244855.1). Lineage (NCBI taxonomy): Eukaryota > Metazoa > Echinodermata > Echinoidea > Temnopleuroida > Temnopleuridae > Temnopleurus > Temnopleurus reevesii. The sequence continues at coordinate 30,945 of BQKZ01000465.1, read as the reverse complement.
TACCGACTAGAGCCTCTGATCCTTCGTCACTACAGCACCATCTGCCCTCTTCAGATCCACCGATATGAAGCTAAACAAGTGCCCTACCACACCCTGAAGACCACCGCCTTGCCTGTAGCTCTTAAAACCAGTGAAGAGATGAAAGGCATCTCTGATGCTGATGCTGAGACGTCAGGAGGAGGAGAGGAGAAGACTTCACCAGCATCATCAACTTCATCTTCACCGCAGCATCTATTGAAGGGCCAAGCGGCAGGTTGGTGCCCATTGGTCTTGTGATGATGGTGGTTGTGGTGGTGAGAGTGATGAAGATAGCAGTGATAGTAATAAGGGAATCAGTGACTGGTGATGATGATGATGACGTTGGTGACATCTTTTGATGATATTTTAGTAATGATAATGATGATAATGATGACAAAGATGGTTGTAAGGACTAACGATGATGGCTACGGTGATGATGACAATGATGCTGATGTTGACAATGATAAAGATGAGGAGGAGGAAGATGGTAACACACTTCCAATTCACTCCTTTTACATGAATTCCTTTATGATATAATGATGATTATGATAATACTGATCTATAAGAAAGAATGATAATGGCGACAATATTGAATGAATTCTATCTATCAATATTATTGATGTTGAGAGTGAAGAAATTAGTAGACTAGATCCAGAGGAGGTCATCCTTTTGCAAATATATATTAACGTTAACATAACTTTTTTTATTTTCATAGGATTCACAGGAATGAAAGCATGGTTCTCAAAGACGGCAGAGAAGTCTCCTGAACTTGAGGCATTGGAAGATATGGAGAGAGCTATCCTGAGGATAGAGAACATGGCAGATGAGAAGATGGAGGAGGATGAGATGGAGAGTGTTGGTATGAATAGTCTAAGATGAAAATAAGATTGATGAAGGAGAAGGGGAGGGAAAGAGGACAAACAGAGAAAGAGCTATCCTGAGGATAGAGAACATGGCAGATGAGAAGATGGAGGAGGATGAGATGGAGAGTGTTGGTATGAATAGTCTAAGATGAAAATAAGATTGATGAAGGAGAAGGGGAGGGAAAGAGGACAAACAGAGAAAGAGCTATCCTGAGGATAGACAACATGGCAGCTGAGAAGATGGAGGAGGAGGATGAGCTGGAGAGCGTTGGTAAGTAAAGTCTGAATGTGGTAGATCAGAAGGAGACTGGAAGGGGAAGAGGAAAACTGAATATTCCAATGAGAAAAAGGGTGAGGAACAATTTTAGATGAGGGATAATTCATATCTGATTGAAATGATTTGGAGAGAAAAATTGTAGAAATAGAATACAGGGAGTAAAATTTGAGTAAGTATATTGTATATTGACTGAGAGTGGAGGATAAGAGAAAGATGGAGATTTGAAACTAATTATTGGAATGATGGGAAATCATTTTTCATTTTGACGAGGCACATATCTGAATGAATAGCATAAGGAATAGAAAATGGGCTGGTAAGGGGTAGAATATGAATCAACATGCAACACTAGAGGAAAAATTTCATTATAAGATAATAGAAAAGTGGGGCTTCCCCTATATTGAAAAAAAAATATTGCCTAAGTCTAATCTGTTGGAACTACAGAAATAACTTTGACCAAGAGAGAATTAAATTTTCTAGGGGTAAAGAGAAAATGCATTGATAATATCTTCGACTTTGGCGATTATTTGACATATGCCAGCTCAACTTAGGCATGGATAAGTGTGGCTAAAATAAAGTCAAAACACTTTCTTCTGCTTTTAATAGTCATTCCTTCTCTTTCATTGTCATTGTTCATATCACAATCAGAATTGGAGCACAGGGTTGACTTTGAGCTTCGGGAGAGTAATATAGGTAGTTCATACCTATCTGCCTTGACGTCTCATACATCATACTGGACTGCAGCAGATGTGGGGCTCTTTGTCGTCTCACAGCTGTTCCCGGATTATGCTTATGTGGAATAGATACATTCGTCACGCTACTGTAACATGAGATGCCAACTTTTTGGAAAATGCATGAGTAGAGATATTACAATTGAAGGCTTGTGAGAGAAAACGTGGCAACAATAACCATACTCTCAACCATTCACTTGATGATAATGATGATGGCCTCTTGTATAGCGCCGGTCTCCGCCACAGCTGGGCACTCATGGCGCTCGATTACTCAAAGATATTACTCAAAGATAATGTCTCACAGATTTCAATGTCTCACTTGCAATGGTAGCCTTGGATTTACATAAAAATACACCTCATGCATATTCTAGAATTGTAAAAATCTCTATACAGTAACATTGTCATGCACGCCTGCCAACCTGAAAGCATAACTCTCACTATTCCAGTCATTTTATGGTTGATAGAAAAATGGAAAGATGTCAATGAATAGTGTCATGATGCATTGATCCTTTCTCTCTGCATGATTTTTATCGTCTATTGGCACATCACATTGATCAGCACTGATTTTTAAGTAGCGTTCCAATATCTTTAGTTTAATGCCCATCAACATTCCAGTCTGGCTTTATGAATTCTAGTGTTGTATTATACTTTTTGGCCATCCAATAACTAATGGTGTCCATGATTATACAATCATATTCCACCTAGTTATGGATTTCCATACATTTTTATAATCCCCAATCAATTATGATTGGCAGAGTTTATGCTTTTAAGTTTGAGCAGTGGTGATGCAATTACCTGGTTTGAATACCTCCCAGAGTTGAGATAATGCATTATTTTGTGTGCAAACATCTGAATATGACAACCAGGGTAATAAGTGTATTTAGAAAAAAAAAAGTGTTTGCATTTATTAATAATATACTAAGGGTGATAAAACTGGAATATTTAACTATCTATGTAGTCTGAATTGTTAATTTACATTTTGAAGGCTTGTTAATAAATGAGTTTTATTATTAGATTCTTTCCTGGCAATTTGTTTGCTTTAGACATATTCTATGCTTTAAAAGAATGATTTATATTGACGCCAAAGTTTACTTGCCTTTGATTTATATGTTTTCATTGCTTTCTATAGATATATCTAGTTCTTTGGAATACAGTTGAATCTAATTGTGAAGTCAGAGTATGTTAATATTGTTCAAATATTTACTCAAGATGTCTGATTAAGTATGCATGTAATGTATGATTATAAAACTAATACGAAAAAATGTATAAATTTGAAATATCCAGTGACTGAAGAATTTTCACTTTAAAAGTGATTTCCTTTTTTTAAGGAAATATATAGTTAATGGACTGCTTTAAAAAAAAATTCATTCTGGTTCTGTAAATATTCTGTATACATTTGCAATTCTGGATGTCTAAATTATTTACAAACAATTCTTTTCAGTAATGTTGAATATATTTATTGTATGATTATATTTAAAGATTATTTATTAATGTCTATGCATTTGCAAAGGTACTTTTATCAGTATTTGCTATGGCTATTCCAAAGAGTGGCTGGCAGTGTGTTATTACTTGAATTTGAAGGCTTTACATTCCTACTTATAATTTATTTGGGTGTTGCATGAAAGTTGCAGTCAATTATAATTAACATACAAAATCACAAATTGAAATTTGCAATGTAATTTCTGCGTGGTCTGCACTTTTAAGAAGATACGCACGCAACAATGATTTTGATTGGCCTGCGCCAATCAACTGAAAATTGAAGTCGATTGTAACTTTCTTGCAACGCCCTCGTGGATGGCTATACTACTTACAAATGAAATATGTGTTCCATTAACATATTACACAAGTATTATTAACAGGAATTGATTTGAGATATCTCTTCATTGGATACTCTTCATTTTCTGCTAAAATTTCTCATTGAGGGAGAAAATGTATTTGTTTGTGCAATATTATTATATATTTTAAAGTGAAATTATTTTTATGTAATGTTCCTGTCTAAGAAATAATTGGTAGGAATTACAAAACATATATCAAAGTTTATCAACCAGTGGACTCTTTGAAATGTCCCCTGAATGAAGAATTGCACATATGATATCACTAGAGTTTGTACACTTTCTATAGATGGTGTATGGAAAGGGATTGCTAAATTCAAAGTTAACAAATATCAGTTAATGTAAACCATATGTGCCACCAGTTCTTGAATGAAATTTGATATGTTTGTCTCCTTTGTTACATTCATTCCATTGTTGTTGTTTTTAATAGTTCCATACACCAGTAGACTAAACCAAAATCTCACATCAGAATCGCTGGTTTAGAAGATGAAAGTCATAATTCCAAGAAGAGAAAAGAAATTGCCTTATGGGATCATCATCAAGAATTATCAAATAGCCTTGTTTTTATGAAATGGGTTTCATCAAATCTTTGTATGTGAATCAATATACATTTCAACTTTTGTACAAATCAAATTTTTGCATAGTCCACCATTTTCTCAAAGCTTTGCAAAAATAAACCAAAACGAAACAAAAAAAATCAGAATAAATTATCATTTTAGGCAGGTTATGGTTTGCTGATCATAAATTTCTTTTAGAAAATAGAATAAAAATAAGCATACTTCTTTCCCCAAGATTTCTGGTATAATATCCAAGGTCTAAATATCCTATATACTATCCCCTACAATTGAGTGCTGATTGTAAGCAGGTCCGACTGCATTATCGCTTATTTGCCTGTCAAAGAATCAAATGTTTTCCTGAAAATTGTGTGCTAATGCAGCTTGTTAGCATTGATGTTGAGTCTTTCACAAGTGATTGAATGTCTATGTTACTGTCTCTGCAGCTGATCAGCACAAATAAGCACTTTATGAAAGCTGAATTGTGAATTGTTACCAATTTGCTAGTGGTATTCCCATGCGCAAAATATAAGTTTGGTTCATATGGTGCCCTGTATGTATCACTGTATTTGATAGATCATAAGCTTGTGACTGTTCATGAATTTTCCCAATTGCAATAAGCCAGTTTATTAAAAGATTCAAATTTATGCATTCTTTCTGACAAACGTAGTTACCTGGTATTTCTAAAATCGGTTGGTAATAATTTACCTACAATACTTGGAATCCAACTTGCATTCATTACATGATCCTACGTTGGGCAAGAATCAAGCAGGATTCCGAATAGTCAATAACAACCTTTGTATATGGAGAATGCATACAATTCGGATCTATTAGTAAACCTGCCTAATGCACATAGTATTACATTGGAAGCTCAGTATAGCAAGATGCTTGAGACCATTAAAACTACTTTGCAATAGCAGTAATCTCGTAATATCAGGGCTTAAAAACAATAGCTGTAAAGAGCTAGGATCAAATTAATACCTATCAGGCAGATTGTTTTATCATATCTCTTAACACTAATTTTACACTGATGCCTGTGTCATTGTACATTTACAACATATGTACATTTACTTGAAATCAACATTCAGTAAATACTGATTGGAAAGACATACCAGAGGCCAGAGGAGGAATACTATTACTTCAGGAAAATCCTCCAGCTCTGGATAATACATGGTTTTGTTTATATACCCTGGGTGATGAAAAGAGAATCTGTTTACTTACTCAAGATATTTGTTGATTACAAATGAAAAAGTCAAATACCTTTATCATTTGGTGTAACATTGAACAATTCCATTGGTTAATCGTGGGGTCCAATTATGGCATTTGAGTCCAGGATGGTGTATCACCAAGTTATGAAAGGCTTCACTTTAACTTTTTTTGCATAGTGTATGAAACTAAAGACCAATTGGTCATTTGTCTTATGTGTACAGTGGGAAATTCCTGATATAAAAAGGTAATAACCCAGTACATTGTTTTTTAACCCAAGGTATATTTGTAGGTCCCAAGAACCTTTTTTTTAAACCGAATTCCACTTAATACATATTTGACTACAAACAGTTGAACCTGTTATAATAATGAGGTTGGATATAATGTGATCTATGATATAACAAGGTGAATTTCTAAGTTGCAGGTCTCTTGTATTACGTTGTTTTTCAACCCTGATATGACGAGATTCCTAAACAATGACGTTTCTGTGGTCCCAAGATCCTTGTTATAACAAGGTTTCTCTGTACATGTATTTACTTACTCAATGTTATGTCTTTGTATTGGATTATTCCTAGAACAATTTTCAATTGCATCCATTGGAGAGTTTGAAGAGCTGTACAATTAATGGACATATAGTTTCCATCTATTTTTATACTTCATATTTAATTGTGTGATTGTGAATGCTTAGTTTGTATAACCAGATAATTTGCATATTGTGGTCTTTATAAGCATCTCTTACCATTGAGACCTGTGCAATGTATTCTTCATTTTAATCAACTATTATTGCAAGCAAATTTATATTATTTCAACATTTATTTGAAATATACATGTATCATAATAATTGTAATCTGGGTATGAAGAGGAGATAAAATTGCAATTGAAGACTTTCAGTACTCAAGATTTTCTTTGTTCGCTCTCAATGTGGATTAAAATCGCTTCATTGTTTGCTTTGAAATTATGTCACCTCTCATTTGTTGTTTATTTTGTTACATTAATTTTACCCTATGCTGATTACGATTGAATGCAAATTTTGCGTAATGCTATCCGTAATTGATCAGACTTTATAATTGACAAAGTATCAAATTTTTACAATTCAAACATATTTTGTGGTCCCATGAGATTTGTTATAGGAAGAGTTACCTGTACGTGTATTGTTATTACATTGGAACATCGTTATAAAGAGGTCGGATATAGCAAGGTACCTGTTATAACATGGTGATTTTATTGGTCCCAGCTCTTTTTAGTTCTTTGATTTTTTTTACCCTGATAGAGTGAGGAACAAGCCTCAAGGTAATTTTCATGGTCCCAAGGACCTCATTATAAAGAGGTTTCACTGTACTAAGATTTGTTCACTTGGTTACAGGTTTTATACCTCAATGCCACAATCCTTGTTTGACATATGAACAAGATTATCTTTTTTTCAGTGATTGGTTAAGCAATTTTAGCTATTCATACAGAATGAAGAGGAAAGAGGTCCTTGCTTGAAACCATGAAAATTACCCTGTAAAATCAGATTATTAATAAAAGATACACCAACAAATATGTTTCCCAATAGAATCTCATTAGAAAGGAGCTCATTATGAAATTCCTGATGAAGTACAGTATTGTTTTTCTGTCCACAATCTTCAAGTAAGCTCAGCAGTGCTATTCACTGAAAAATAGAAAAGAGCTAAAGTAAGCCTTTACAGTGGTATACCGGAATAAAAAGAGTTAAAAATCTAGTTCCAGCTCTTTATAACTTGTAGCCTGAATATAACAAGGTATATTTGAAGGTCCCAAGCACCTCATTGAGTTTCTATCGTATAAGAAAAAAGGACACTGATCAGCACATGAGTGAATATGTGCAATATGACTTCAAAGAAACAGTGCCAAAATACGCTCTGCGTAGTCACTCCCCACTTTTGGGTGCAGATCATTTGGCATTTTTTTGTAATTCTAGATTTTAGATATATGGAAAAGAAAACAAAATCTCTATAGAGTGGAAACTCAATATAACAAGGTGCTTGGGACCAACAAAAATAGCAGTCACATCTCTATAGCAGAGATAAATACCAATAAGTTATTTAGACCTGGGACCAAATATTTACCTCTTTACATCAGATCTCTTTATAACGAGTTTACACTTTACTCTCTTTGTGAATGGAAAGCTAAAAAAAAAAGAACACATTACAGGATTTACACTGTAAAATAAGTTTATTTTTCAATAACACATTTTATGTCTGTCATTTATGATATTCAACCTTAGATAATCATCACTTCAAAGCCTTCACAAAGGATAGAGAAATGGAATACATCACCTACTATTCCTCTAATTTGTTTACCAAAAGTATCATGGATTTATCTTCATTGTAGAATATACAAGATGTAATCATTGAGTGATCTTTAACAAGATTCTATTTCTGCATCATAAGTAAAGATAGTATAAATTCTCAACATCAACATTTTCAACTGTAGTTGAGCAACCATGCCATTTCTGTCAACTGAGAATTCATTTTTCAGTTTTCAAAAGTCTTAGAGTAGCCTTATAATTTCCAATCATTTAAACATAACTTCATATCACGTAGCGATGAACTATAGAATGAATATTGCCTTTGTTCATTCATGTAAGCCAATTCCTGCAAAAATGGCCTTACAGAAGCCTTTCATCATTACTCAAGAGTCCAAGATATAATTCTGCCAAAAGCTAGTTTCTTGCCCAATCCTAATTGCTTGGTTGTCCAGGTTTAGGCTGAGGTAATCTTCCTTTCCTCATATCTGACTCCATTTGATAGTAAGACATCGGGTCATAGGCGTAATACTCTGGTGCTTCGTAGCTGTCTCCTTTGGTGGTTGCTGTGGCCGCTGCTGCTGGCTTAGGAGGAGCTGCAGGCTTGGGCGCTGGAAGATGAAATCAAGACACGAAAAGGAAACATAATTCAACAAAAATAATCATGAGAGTGATAGGACATTTTATGAATAGCAGATATTAAGTAACATTATGTATTAGAATCATAAAATGACACTAGTATCAAGGTGACAATTGTAACAAAGAAAATTTAAACATTAAATGAAAAGTGAGACAAAGAATATGACAACAGAGATGCTAGCCATCTGAGTTATGCAAGAGGATAGAAACAAAAACATCTGATTCATTTGCTTGGTGGTTCATATTTTCTATATATCTTTTTTTTTTTATCATCTTTCCATGAACATATAACTGAAGTTGCCATCAATGTTCCAGAAAGCATGTAAAAACAGGATAAAGTATGTACATAAGATGTATTTACAAAATGGTACAAATTGAACCATTATCATTGATTTGAATGTTTCTTTGAGATTTCAGAAAGGAAAAAGTTTGATACTACCTGTAACATCACTCTACAGACCGCATGCTATCAGCGGTAGATGTGAAAGAACCACTAAATCATATGTTGACTTTATATGCACATTTTTTCTTTCTTCTTTATAATAACATCAAAAAGATAACAAAAGGAACTGTTCAGCAACAATTATCATTATGCCAAGTCTTTGACCTAATGCACTAGATACTTTTCAACAGGAATTTATTAGTTCTTGAAGGAACTTTTTAAGTACAGAATATGATTCTTATTTATTTCAAAGATATTTGTTTTGTTTAAAAGTTTCCATATATCACATATCTTTTTTACTGTTCATTTTAGATTGCATATAACAACATTTCTTTTGGTTTGAAAAGGGCAAATGTAAACATGCATAATGCTTGGAAACAATCACATTTTCAGAGAAGTTATTCAACATACCTTTTGGTGGTTTCTTAGTTGCCAACATCATTGTAGACACTGAAATTGATCTCACCGCGCTGCTGCCATTGATGGCTGGTTTTATCTGAAAATGGGAAAAACATATCAAAATAGCAATCAGAGAATACTGATTAGATACATTTCAGGTGATAAACGGACATTAAAGAACTAAACTAGGGAACAAAATGTAGCATAATTTTTTGTCAATAGATGCCCACAATAATAGAATAAATAATCCCATAAAAATATATGATGGGTAACATTAATTCATACAGTTTTTCTAGAGCATTTTTAGATCGTGGTACTTTTCAAAGTATATCTCTTGAAATGCAAAATTATTTTCTAAAATCTTGGCACGAAATGAAACTAGATATTTTAGGCTTCAAATATTTATAAAAATAAAATTAATTCACAAAAGAATCACGGAGATATTGCGATATCAAAATTCGATCAACGAAACGATCGCATCACTCCACGCTTGAAAATTGTGAATATTTTCAACAAACTGTGTCATATTAACACGTAGATCCCGTTTTGCACAAGATTTACTTCCATAGAAGATGCAAAATTTACAGTAGTTTGACCACAAAATATCAAGGAATCAAATGGTATAACTGATAACTTACAAATTTTATGATTTCTGTTAGAAAATTAGAAGGATTCAGATCAGTGTCACAAGACCCGTGTTTTTCCGCAAATGCAAGCAAATCTGCCGATCTTTTGGCAACATTTTCATTGTTTTTGATCTCTTTGCTGAGAAATTATCAAGTTTAGGCAAATAAATAACCCCCCTCACGATGGTGGTGATGTCAGATTTGTAATATTTCATCGATTTTGTAGAAATTCTTATGATGTGCGAATTAATATGATGGTTGATGGGCGAATTAATGTGACAGCACCATACAATTTTATCTGCAAGTTTGTGAAAATATTGAATAATATCCAGGATAGTAAACCCATTCTATACAGCGAGTGATTCCCTCTATTGTTAAGACATAAATTACATTTAGTGCAGCATTTTGGTCAATAAATAAAAAGTCTGAAATTCTAATAGAATGAGCCTTACGTGTAAAAAAAAATCATTCTCAAACTAAACTAAAAAGTAAAGGACAAAATAAAACAGCTGTAAATATCATTTTTCTGATATTCAATTCCGCCCAAATGCCTGTGAAATCTTTGAGTCTGAAATAAAGATATTTTGCGGATCTCTTCTGGATCATATAAACATATTTATAAACAATTTTTTAAAGCTTAAATCTAAGGAGTTAGGTAACGAGACACTTTTCTTAGTCTTAGCCTTTAGCCTAAAATAGAGTCTAGACCTCCCAGCATCACACTGAGTATTACACTAACATAATTTTGGAGATGTGGGACAGTGTAAACAAGTGATTTCCAAAAATCTATCACAATTTCACCTCAAATATTACACCACTTTCAAAATTAATGATCTAAAAATCTTACCACTCTAAAGCAGGATCTCGAAACTAAACTTAGTTGCCCAGCCATGGTGATTCAATCTCTTTATTTGTCCGAGGACGGCACAAAATCGGAGACGTTAAAAGTGCATTGACCTTTATTCGAGAAGCGTTATTCGAGCTGACGGAAAGTAATAGTTCACATGTGTGTTCAATAAATGTCCCTTTTCGTGCGTTTCATCACTTGTAAGATAAATGGATCATCAAAATCTAGTAGCAGAGGGTGACAATGTCATTTTGAAGAAAGGAAAAATTCTAAAGGTGTTCAGAGTTCTGAAAAAACAGTGAGTTATTTTATTTAGAATTTCACCCCAGTCCCGTAACTTGCATTCTGTGTCATGCTTGCAAAATAATCACCTAAAATCATCCCCCGGGCCTTGGGCGGTATTCCGGTTCTCTTCCTCCCACCTGGCCCAATGGCAAATTGTACAAGAGCGCAACTGCATACGCTCATACTTTATTACATCCGCAACCTTCACTCAACTCGACAACTAAAACTCAATGAGTCTTAAGTATCTTTGGCTTGGGGACAAGACCTTGAATGAAAGCGGCATAGGTTGCCGACGATCTCCGATCTTACTCTTCTTAGCGGAGGAAGGACACAAGAGAGAAGAGAGGTAGCTGTCTTATCTCGGTGTCTTATATTTTGTCTTGTTTTTATGAGATATGACAGTGCGGCCAAATCTTGCTATCTGTCTCCACCGTTCTTTTGTACCGTTGAGTGGGCGTATATTTTGTGTATGATGATAAATTAAATGATGGGGTCACCTTAATTTAATTCCTATATATACTTTTTTTTCTTTTTCTAGAGCATTTTTGGATCGCGGTACTCATGAAAATATATCTCTTAAAATACAACATTATTTTCTAAAATCTTGGCACGAAATGAAACTAGATATTTTAGGCTTCAAATATTTCTAAAAATAAAATTAATTCACCAAACAAAGAATCACGGAGATATCGCGATATCAAAATTCGATTGACAAAACGATCGCATCGCTCCATGCAGGAAAATGGCGAAAATTGTCAACAAACTGTGTCATATTATTTCGTAGACCCTATTTTGAACAAGATTTACCATAAATTTTGCTTCCATCTAAGATGCAAAATTTACAGTAGTTTGACCACAAAATATCAAGGAATCGAATGGTATGTCATGTCTGCTTACTTACAAATTTGATGATTTCTGTCCAAAAATTGGAAGGATTCAGATCAGTGTTGCGAGACCTGTGTTTTTCTGCAAATGCAAGCAAATCTGCCGATCTTTTGGCAATATTTTCATTGTTTTTGGACCTTTTGCTAGGAAAAATTTCCAGTTTAGGCAAATAAACAATGCTCTTTACGATGGTGATGTCAGATTTGTAATATTTCATCGATTTTGTAGAAATTCATATGATGTACGAATTAATATGATGGGCGAATTAATGTGACAGCACCATACAAGTCAATGCGAGAGGCTATCTGTCGCCAGCAGTGACGAAACAGGCGGCAGTGAATGGAGAGATGACAGATAACATGTTAATGCTGACAAAAGTGACAGTTGCTAAGACAGTCTTAAATCGGTATTCTAAAAACTCTCTTTTCCCTGTCTTATATCTCCTAGGTACCGCCTATCCTATCTCAGGTAACCAATCAAATGCAATGTTTTATTCCCCCTCTGGCTCTGAAGCTCATAGACCAATAGGATTAGGAAGCTTGCCTTTATAGCTGTATGTTTGTAACCGGTGCGCAAGACAGCAGTATTATGCTTAAGCACTTTGCGTACTACGCGCTTGTTAAAATAGTTGTCCTAAATTAGCATGTGTTTAAAAATAAAAGGTTTATTTTGTCACATGAGGGTGCCTGTTTATAATTATGGTAGATCTAGATTTGGAATATGAATAAAAGTTTCTTCAATTTTTTGCTGTTTGATTGTATTTTTTTTTTCATTTATTTATCTTTTTGTCATTTATTTATCTTTTTGTCATTTATTTATCTTTTTTTCTCATACAGGAAAGTGTTTTTAGAGAAGAGGCACTTTTCTCTTGGTCCTATCATTGGCCATCCCTATGGATCAACATGGGAACTTCGTGGCACCAGCCTGGTCCAAGTCCTGGACGAGACACACTCACATGACATTGCGGGGAAAATAGGTTGGTTCCATTTTGGATTCTTCCTTTTAATTTTTTATGTATTTATTTGTATTCTTATAATCTTTTCTATCATCAGATTTTTATCCTAAAGATATTCTATATCAGGTAAAGTTTGAGAAACATATACCTATCCGTAAGAATGAATATTTCTCCACAAATTAAAATTGTTGGTATGTTATGAAGAAAAAAGACAGCTGCGCATTGTGCCTGGGTCTTCCTGACAAGATTTTAGTGCATTCAAAGAATGTTTCCCTGGCTTTAAATTTTCCCTTTACATTTGCAGATAAGCAAATAAGAGTCTTGCTATTTATTTATTTTATTTGGAAATATCTTCCAACTTCCACACAGAGAGGTCAACCTTCAGGAATATTAATGAGGATAAAAATTGAAATGTGAAATATCAAAACAGCTGAACCAATTTCTTCACATGAGAGAAAGTGTATGTTTCTCTCTCTCTCATGAAAGAAAAATGAGGTCAACTGTTTTGTTGGCATCTCTGCTTAACCACAAGTGCTACACTGTTACGGATCTCAATAGATGTAAACCAAACTATTACAAATTTGTTTAACTCTTTTTTATAGAGAAGGGAGGTGTAGACAACCGAGGTATATTTGATGATGATTCATCACAGAGGCTTGATAAAGATGACATCCAGAATCTCAAACAGGAAGGCAAGAGCGGACAGGTAACCTTACCATCTTAAATATTTTTTTCTGTAGTAAGCTTAAAATGTGTAAAAAAGAAAAAAGAAAAAAAAAGAACTGGTCATGGTACTGGGAGTTATTGAAGTCAATATTTTCTTTTCTTTTGTACGCTTTATAGTTTGGCAATTTTTATGTGTGTTTTTTATTTTGTTTTAAATATAGGGCAACTCAGAATCAATTGAAATTATAAAACAAATCACAGTGAAGGTTTTTTTTTTTGCTATAACAATTTTGATTCCCGGTTTGAGGATACCTTTTATTCTTTGGAACTTATTCTACATTCATGCAAATTCATATCCATAAATATGGATCTCATGTGTATCCGCTGAACTACAGTATATACCGTCTTATTCTTTCCTTTTTATAGGAAATGAAACCTTTTCAATAAGCATTACCCATGCAATTTCTGTTTGTATTTAACTCATTTATTTTATTTAATGAAAAACTTTTTACAGGAGATAATTGACCATCTGATCGAGAACAGTTCTACTTTCCAAGAGAGAACTGTCTATTCCAAGGCAAAATACCTTAAAAAGAAGAGAAACAAGTGAGTATGAAATATATGTCAATATATGTGAGACATAAATGAAAGGTAACAGAGTGTCTTCTTGATAAGCAGTCGGATAATGTCAGTGATATGTAATATGTTTTAGGATTCATTGCTAGTACTGTTGAGAGTTGTTATATATCATACCATGTTAATTTGTAAAAAGAAAATGTTTCTTGACAGTTGATCAGTTGATGCTTAAGAGAAAAATCCTCATATCATGATAAGAGTCTATTGGGATTTATCTGCCTCCATAAAAAGCCTCATTATTTGTCTCAAGTATACTTATTTTGTTCGTAGAGAAGAAATAGTATTTGTTTACTGTGGTATGATTGTTAAAAACACACTGCACTTGTCATACAAAATTCTAATTTATTAAGATAATGCAGGCATGGATGTGAAATCTGGAATAGAGAACAGTTTAAGAAGGAAAAATGACTTCACATTTCAAGTGTTTCTGCATAACCATTATAGCAAATTTGCAAATTCAGTATCCAGATTCTGCAATGTTGAATATTTCAATTTTTGCATTCCCGTCATTATTTTATTTTGACCTCCCATGTTTCTCTTATAGACACATCATGCAATTTGTTGTGCTTCGACCTTGTACCAGACTTGTGTGTGAGATGTACTTCAACAGAGCTCCTTCCAAACATGTGTAAGTCAAGGTTGAATCAAACAAGATGTTTGCAACACAAGAGTTTATCTGTACCAATAATCGGTTATCAACATTATCGGTTATCAAAATTCTGCGTTTTTGATTGAATCCCCACCCCATTGACATCAAATATATCAATCTGTTCAAAGTGCCTAATTTACCACCAATTAGTGATTTATAATTGATTATATTGTTGCCAACTAAAGGATGTTTTTTCTGAATTAACTGGTTTTTTCATGACAGCATTATACGAAAGTGATACAATCCCAATCCTGGTCTTTCCCTTCATAGTTTTTGTCTGTTTCTACTCACTGATCAGGTACATGACTAAACCTCAATAATCAAACGTTATTGTTCTGAAATCCTGATCACATTCAATTATTCTTAAAAGATTAATGATAATAATTTGACATATATTTCTTATCCTTTACAGACAAATCCGTATAGACACCTTGTCCCAGCTGCTAACAGCCAGCAATGTTCAATCAGGCAGTAAGGTGATGGTGATGGAACATTGTCAGGGGCTTCTTGTAGGGGCTATCATGGAGAGACTAGGAGGTGAGATGAAATAAATTCAGACCCCCGCCCCCTTCCCTGCTCCATCCTACCCAACTCCACTCCAAAGCAATCCTTAAGAATTGCAAAGAAACACATACCGTCTTGTATAAAAGCTTTCCTATGTCTTTGATCATGTAAAAATGGATTATCATTCTGTGTAGATGTTTATTACTTTATGCTGCCTTTGATCAAAGTAAACAGTACTGTGTGCGTGTGTATACTCACATTTTTAAAGCTCTCTTGGTCAAAGATACTCTTTATTATCTTTATTTAAAGACAATTTTGTCTTTATGTTAATCTGATTTGATGATTTGTGTTTAGGTTACTTTTTTTTGTCAATAGTTATTTGTATACATAAGATTGTGAAAATACATTATAGTAGAACAAGAAAATCCACATCTAGATTTTCTGTACATTCCTTCAATTTTTTCCGTGTAAGTAAAAAATGAAAATTCTTTTTATAAAAAAAACCCAATATTGTATATTTGCTTGCAGGTATTGGAACTGTTGTCCATTTCCACACTGAAGAGGTTCCAATGCAAACAGCTCTGCAAGCCTTCAATTTCTCCAAGGACTGCAAGGATACAGTACTAAGAACATTCAAGGTCAAAGACATCCAGGACAGACTCATCTTGAAGAAACCTCTTGAGATGGAGACCTCTGAATCAACGGATGCTAACATGAGCAAGACGGGAGATGAGAAGACCAGTGAGGAATGCGATCTCAAGCAGGAGACGGTTTCCATGGAAGCAGGCTGCAGTACAGATAATGGACAAGATGCAGTGACCATTGAGAGCAAGGGAGAAGTGTCATCCTCCAATCTGGAGAAGGAAAATGGAAATGAGAATCTTGAAGATAGTGTGGTGAGGACTGATGATGGGTTGCCTATGGTAACGGATGATGATGACGATAAAAAGAAGGTTCAAGGATTACCTGAGACCACAGAGACTGCTGATGAGAACAAGCAGGAGCAAGCACCTGAAGAGACATTGGATCCTTCAGACAAGGCACAGAAGAGAAAACTGAAGGTACATCATTTTATTTTAATTCATGCATTACATAGTATTCTAAGATAATGGGTGTCAGGATCGATTAGGTATCAAGACACATGGCTCAAGAATTCTCTTTTAAATTGTGTATTTATGTCAATTATCCCAATGTACTTGAGGCCGTAGTATTTGCCTAATTCATAAGAAACGTATCAAAATGTTCCGTATTCAATATTTATGTGTGTATGATGACAATAGATGTTTTTATTAATTCATTGACTCATTCACATTTTTGTCTGTGCGTCCTATAACTGCTGAATCTTCTATACTCCCACTCTATAAACTTTTCTGCACCTTGATGCATGTCACTCTCTCTGAAGTATTAAGATTTAAAGCTCCATCTTGAGGTTATTTTACTTTTGTTTTATTTTACTTTTGACAGTTTTTACAATTTATAGAATCAGATTTTGAGAAGAGAAGAGAAAAGAAGAGGCTGAAGCTTGATAAAATGGCCAAAACGACAGAAATGCTGCTGGAGAAAAATATGGACACGTGAGTAGATATTATTTCGATTAAAAGATGAAAATGAAAGTGCATGTATATTTTGATTGGTCCAATTTAAACAATCTCATTCTTGCTCCATAATGAACACTTATGATAAAAATTCTACCTTCTGGGCCCCGTAACGTAAATATTTGTGATCAGTAGCGAATTTGAAAAAGCAATTTGGATTGGTTACTGGTCAGTCTATTAAAAAAATTGCGTATGCAACGACTATGTTGATTGGCCTTTTTTATTCGAGATTAACCACAAAATTTAACGTTACGGGGCCCCCCTCATGTTGATGACTTTTGTCTCTAATTACATTAAACAATACATATTCAAGCAATTAATACTGTTTAAAGATACAGATTACTGTTTAAAATCAACTTCTTCTACTCCATGTTTCTGCCTTTCTTAGATCATTAATGTTTCTTATGACTATTTGCAGTTTACAGGTTCAATGAATTGAAGATATGTTTCTTGTGTATACCATTATATGACAGGTTACTGATTGCGACCAAAATGCACCCTGCTCCAGTTCTTCTTGCTCTCATTGATCATCTTGGGCTCTCAAGACCTTTTGCAGTCTTCTCACCATACAAAGAGGTATTAAAGACATGTAATGTACATTTTCTTGTTTATCTACTTTTATTAGTGGAACCTTGTTATAAAGAGGTCGGATATAGCGAGATACCTGTTATAACAAGTTGATTTTATTGGTCCCAGCTCTTCTGATATAGTGAGGAACCTGATATAACAAGGTAATTTTCATGGTCACAAGGACCTTGTTATAAAGAGGTTTCACTGTACAGTGAAACCTCATTATAAAGAGCACTAATATAAAGAGCTCTAGTTAGAACAAGGTAATTTTCCTGGTCGATAGATTTTCACATACCATTCATTGTTGAGTAAAAGAAGGGTGTTTTTCCTCTATGAGATGATACAATATACTGTCTTGAACTCCATGGATGCATATGATCGCTGAACAAGAGACCACATGTGCAAGAAAAAGGGGGTCAGTTGAAACAGTAAGATTTTTATTTTTTGTGTATCTACCTTTAGATCAAGTATAGTGTGACCTGATCATAAACCCAAGAAAGGGGATAATTCTCTGTATCTGCAGATTATATATAATGCAATTTTGAATATTTTAAGCAGTAAATATATGGTCAAGAATTATGAGAGCCAGTCCTGATAGAAATTGCCTTTATACATGTATTTGGGGAACAGTGTTGTATCAGGTTTTGTTTGGGAAAAATCTTACTTTCTTCTTTCTTTTCTCCTGTACTTGTTTGCCAATGTCTTTATGAACTCTCAGTGAAGGTATTTAATTGTCACATGGTTGTTTTTCTCTGTCTCAGCCTCTAGTTGAATGCCATGAAAAGCTGAGTGACAGGGCAGGGATAATCAGTCTTAATGTGACAGAAACATGGCACAGAGAATACCTGGTCGTTCCACATATATTTGAAACTCCAAAAATTGTACCTTCATTGTGATTTTTTTCTCTCTCTCAGCCTCTAGTTGAATGCTATGTCAAGCTGAATAATAGGGCACGGATAATGAATCTTAATATGACAGAAACCTGGCACAGAGAATACCTGGTTGTTCCACATATATTTGAAACTCCAAAAATTGTACCTTAATTGTGATTTTTTTTTTTCTCTGTGTCTCAGCCCCTAGTTGAATGCTATGTCAAGCTGCGTGACAGGGGTGGGGTCATCAATCTCAATGTGACAGAAACCTGGCACAGAGAATACCAGGTGGGTCCACATATAATCTACACATTTCTACATATTCAGATTCATTTGTAGCCTTTCTTTCTTTCTCACAACTGAGATTTTCGAGCATGATATACACCTTAAAAATTGTTAATTTTGTGTGACTATCCAAGAAAGTATATCGTATATATTGAACAGGGATGACACTTATCAACAAAAATCTGAATTCAGAATCTTTTGAAAATTTGTGTGATACAGAAATTACTTTTCTCAGTGCAAAAATTACCAATTCAGATACGTTTCAGACTTTGTAATTGATTCATATTGACAACCCTCTTTGAATAAAGGTAAAATCATTGTACCAGTACCCAAAGTAATTTTAATTTTCCTGGATTTTCCATGTGTTTCCTTGATAGATTTTACTGCATGTGTTCAGCATTAGTTTTTTTTTCTATTAGAACTGTGATGTTTAACTCAAATAATTATGCTTTTAACCAGTTTTATTGCCTATGTTAAATTTCCCTTGTCAACCTATTTATTTCTGTGTTTTGTTTTCAACATCTATTACTGTCCTTACCACTTATTTTCCAAATCAAAGTTCTTTGCAAGTACTCTATACTAGTTTTTTTATTTATTTTATCGATTCCCAACAGGTGCTACCAGACAGGACACATCCCATGATCATGATGAACAACGCTGGAGGGTATATACTGTCAGGACTTCATGTCGGAAAGTGAGACATTGATAAGAAAGACTAGCACAAGGAACGGAAATGAAACACACCGGTGGATATGTACTATCGGAGGGCTGCATGTAGGATAGTGAAACAATAAAGAGGCCTACTTATGAAGTTTAAATAGCCGCTCTCACAGAGAACTTGCCCAACTTTTTTTTTCTTTTTTCTTTGCTATGATTTTCAACAATTTTCAACAAGTGATATTGTGATTCATTGTAGAAAAGAATTCAGAGAAGGATCCATACACATTTGCCCATATCCTGGATCAGCACTGTCTCGCATTTTCTACAGGTAAAGGTGCCATGCATTTAACTCTACTTAATGAAAATGAATTGTTTTGTCGGAGGACACCATCAGGAAAACAGTATAAGTTTGTCCCATAGCAGCCATCAGATGGCTCTTAGAATAATGTATAATGTGTACTCTATGCCCAAACATGCTTCATCTGTTGATTCCAATAAGGCCTCTGTCGAGCTGCTTGGCGTGCAGTTTCTTTGCATCGGAGCTTAGCAGTGATGAGCAATATCCCTCAGTTTATTCTCCAGAATGTAATTCACGCAAATTATTAAACATATTCCTATTATGAATTAGCAAATAGAGTTAAAGTTAGTGCAGAAATAATTAATTTGCATATTTTCATAACACAAATCAGATAAATGTTACAAGTTATGATAAAATCGGTAAGAAGTCTAAGTTTTACTCTTTTATTATTTTTAGTTTCTCAAATTTCTCATTCCATAAAGGTTTAATTTGAGATATTGATCAAAACTAAATATTAGCTCTTAAACTATATTAATTATCTGGAAGACAACAAAAAATCACTGCTCAGAAAAGATGCAAAAGTGTGAACGCAGTTTTCGCTCATATATTCATACGTTCATGAGACCAATGACAATAGAAGAGGCCCAGAATTGAAATGAAACTTTGATACAGCTCTTCCATATGATAATTATTATTTGCTGGGTTTTAGAACAATGCATTCAAATTTTTATTGTTCTTGTTAGTTTTATTGCCATTCTTCTTGTTATTGATATTATTAAAGTTCTTGTTATTGATGGTATCATTACGTTTCTTGTAATTGAACGTTTTGTTCCAGTATTATTATTGATGATATCATCAGTGTATCAAAATAGTTTTCTATCATACAAATAAAAAAAGAATAGTTTTCTATGAATTGCATTTTTGCCAGAAAATGAGTAATTCTAAATTTTGTCTCTTGATAGGACAGTGCATTTTTTGTTTGTACTTTTTACTGATATTTATATGAATATTGGTACTGTTTTTATTCAAATTGTTATAGTTCTTGCTATCATAACATTGTTTTTGTCATTGTTATTCTTATTCTTATTGATCTTTTATTATAATTACACTGCTTTATTAAAAATGATGACAAAAGGTTTTTAAACCATAATCAGAGACAAATCTATCATACCTTAGAACTTGTTCACAATATGTCTCAAGATATTTTCATTGCAGATATTGTGTGGTATGTTTGCGAGATGAATTCTTATTAAACCAGACACAAATTCTATGCAAAGTGTTTGTTTGCTTTAGTCATGTTCTTCATCAGCCAATCTAGTCCAAGTCGAACTGATAGGGAAGCTGCACAAATTTAGAAGTAACCATAAAAAGAAATTTGGCAGTGCTAAATTTTGGCTCCATGAACCAATAACTGCTACTGGCATTGTTGTAGTCTTTCCTATAACGGAAATGCTAACTGTTTCAGAACATGCGTAAGGTATATTTTAATATGAATTTCAATAGTACACTGAGATTACAGTTATTTTTGTAATGTCTCCTATCACTTTTTTTTAACTCCTGCATTATTCACAGTTTAATTTTGACCTCATGCATATTCTGGAACGGTTGGTATCCCTGCCAAAATACCTGCACATTTGATCTATAGTAGAGGTGTTGCTAGAAAGATTTGATTAGCCCTTGCCGTAAGGTGCATTACCATAGGTTTTCAATCTGTATTTGACCTAACAATGCTGATCACCTGCAACTTATAATTACAGGTAACTCTGCCTAAGTCGAATCTGTCGGGACCACACAAATCTGTTCGACTTCTGAGAATTTCGACTTAGAAAAGGCTAATATCACTGGTGTTGTATGATTTGCTCCAGAAAATTACATCGACTTAGGCAATTATTCAACTTTTTTACTTTACACCAATCACTGACAGGGGCTTACAATCATAACTGCCAACCTGGAACTATGTTCTTTGCCCATTACACTTAATAGGTGGGTGACAAGGTCTGTGAATGTCTGTGGCAGAGATCGCAACCTTTGGAAATATGCATGAAGATAGGAATTAAAATGTGAGTCACAAAACAGCTGAAACAAAATATTTTCTTATTAGAACAAGTGTATTGTTATTGTTGTAATCCTTTCTCTCACAAGAAAATATTTGGTTCTGCTGTTGAGTGATTTGCATTTGAATTCTTACTCCTTCTTACTCCTACAAATGGAAGGTCAGTCATTGTTGACAAAAAGATATAAACTGATATACAGTGAAACCTCTTTATACGAGGTCCTTGGGACCATGAAAAATATCTTGTTTTATCAGGTTCCTCACTATATCAGGGTAAAAAAACAAAGAACTATAAAGGACCAATAATATCACCCTGTTATAACAGGTATCTCGCTATATCCGACCTCTTTATAACAAGGTTCCACTGTATATGGTTTGTGTTTTGCATGTACAGTCAGAATGCTTTGCTACATGTTATCACTATGAAATTTCTGAACAATACTATAGGTATGATCTGACAATCCCGTGTACCATGTTTTATAGCTGATAAAATGTATGCAAAGAATTGACAGATAACATGTGTACTATTTATACAATACATCAGCAAATCATGATATCATCTTTTCCCGCATCCACTGTGTGCAGAAGGGACAGATTAAAAAACTTTATTCACAATAGCTTCATGATCATAAAACAAAGTCCTAGATGTAACTCTTGTTCAACATTTTTTCATGAGGATAGGATTATCGTGTCCATCTGGCTATTCTTAATGCTTGAATGGAACTTGTTTACTTTGCCCCTTCTGCTCACAGTCACGAAGAGGTAGATATTGGCATTTATACCTGTAGCACCCATCTTTTGTCAACATACTAGCTACATCAGTGGTTGCCATTTTCTCTTGTACAGGATTCCTTCTGATTAACAAAATAGTAGTTTGCAAAAACAGCCATATTTTGAAAAATAAATACATGATCAAAATTTTTATTAAAACTACCACGGAGCTACATTGTTCACTCATAATTTGGATCAAAATTGAATACCTTCTCAAACATAATATTATTCATAGCTTCATGGAGTGTTTTAATTTGCAATAAGCAAATAAATGCTTATTTCTGTCAAACATACATGTACTCGTTTAATCTCACATTTGAGACAGTATCTAACAATTTTACACAAATCATGCCCCTAATCACCTTCCATGAGTATTTTTTGTGTGTTCTTCAAAATTCACTTTTACCATTTTAACATTTTGAATTCCTGAGCTATACAATGCCATTTTTTTGTCACACACTACTTTTAAAATTCCTTGATGACTGTATTGAAAAAGGTACACAAAGCAAACTTTTGTTTCAACATGCTCAATTTCACTTTATTTCATATAAAAATACAAAGTAATAAATAAAAACATAAAGAAACTTTTATATTTCATTTTACAAATGAAATGATGATGAAATGATGCTAAAAATGCTTCGGACAAACGAAGCTCTGGAATGGTGGGCAATTGTTCTCGTACAATACCTTACCATCCAGTGCTTGGTGTAATGAAAGCATTCTAGCACCATTGAATAGATACACATACATGTCTTGTTATCAAAGATATATATCAGAGATACCACAAGGTAATGATGAAATTTCTTGAAATAGTGTGAAATGCACAAAAATTGCCACTTGCTTATGTTTTTGTATACGAGCATCAAACCAAAATTCCTGAATTCAGGAAATTTCTTGACAAGTGATATCTGCGATACATTCAGCTCTTTCAAATACATATCGCCAATCAACATAAAATCATTTCTCTTTATAGTGTACATGTATCACTAAAAATATGGCACTATATTCATTATTAAGTATGTATTATTGGAGAGCCTAACATGTTATGTCTAGAAAGCAGGTTCCCATAACAACCAGCCGTACTGTAACTAGGCCTATTGAAATCCCCACATAGCAACAAGTATTAACAGACATTACGTAATAGACATTAACAGACATTACGTAATAGACATTAACAGACATTACATAATAGACCACTTTCGTAATGTATTCAGATTTATTCACGTTTGCCCTCAGACAAACTATGTGTTCAGCTGTCAAAATATATTGGGAGTACATAAGTCAGAATGTTTCTTGCATACATTAACCTCGCAAGGTTGGACAAACATTGACGCTTGACCAAACTAGCAAAAACCAATGTATGCCACACACATTCCTTCTATTGAAATGAGATTCTTTTATATCAGCTGAACAAATAGTTTGTAATTGTACATTTGACAAACAAGTGTGCATAAAATTTGAATACATTACAAAATTGATCTACTGTATTAACAATAGCAATAGATTGGTTTAATAAAGCACAATACATTTTGCTTTGGTGTTGGGCTATTCACTGTGTCATGAGTGCTATTGTACTTGTTTAATGGGCTGTCTATTCAGGTATCTTGACTGGGCACTGGCAGTCATAATTCAGTGAGTCTCAGCAATTAAACAGTCATTGCATCAACATCTATTTGCTTTCTGTCTGCCTATACTTTGGAAGTCTATATTACAGTTTAAGAACCAACGACATAACATAATCATTCAAAGTTAAAACAGAAATGGCCTTTGGTACTGTATGTATAATTAAGTCCCATTTTAACAGACCCTCTTCTAACCACCTGCACATCAAGTGAGGTCAAGTTGCATGAACCATTTGAAATCTGATCCTGCTGGGATGCACATGCCATCACAATTTTGATCAATGTTCAGGAAGACAAGTATTAAATACGATATTCCTGCTTGACTACATCTTCTATTATCAAGGATGTCAGCCCAATATTAGATTAGCAATTACCTTTGGTTGAAGGGGGAACAAACTCAACAAAATCAAGATAAACATTCCATACAATTTCATAGTTCACTGTGGATCAAATTAATTAGTTTTGGTAAATGATGGTAATGAATAGCCAATATCACTGGACAATCTATTGTTTTCCATGAAGACAGGTGTGATGCAATGTGGTGTGATGATGCTTTGACATTCATCGAATAGTACACCTCAAGAGCAAAAGAGGAGAGCAAAAGTTAGGAATACGATTTTGGGTTGGCAACTCTGAATTATAGTAATGTACCAATAATATAAAATATATATATATATAAAATAAAACACAGAATCATTGAGAAAATGCGAGAAACAAAGCACCCCCAATAGAATAATTCTCATTTCTATGAAATGCATGGTCACTGTTTTTACAGGGTAGAAAATTGATCGATATAGCTTTACAATATAGACTAAGGGTGTATTATACTACAAACTTGTGATCAATTGCCAGAAAATTTGGGAAATGGAGATTACAAGTTCATAACACTGAACCCCCGGCTGAAATCATAAACCTAAAAAAATCTACCTGTTTATTTACATCCTTGCCAATACTTTTATTATTTTTCATCCACACTTGCACAAAGGTAAACCAACTACTCGTAATGCAAATTGTATTTGGTTTTCTGCACAAAGTCTACTTGCGAATGGTCTTAATCATATTCAAAGGTTTTGTGCAAGACATGACAAAAAGTGTTGATGCCATGGACTTGAAAGCCTCTTTATACTGCTTCAAGAGCAATGGTACTTATTCCTAAAGAGAGTACAGGTAATGAAACTTTGTTCAACATTAAATCAGATTGAGCATTTCTGTCCCAGTCTTCTTCATGCTGGATCTGGAATGCCGAAAGGAAATGGAATGTGAATCACTTTCAAGACTCTCAGAAATCCTTCAATCTGTAGTGCCAAGGGATTTTCTGGGACATACATGTATGGGAATGGTGAACACGTCAAGTCAATGGCACAAGAAATCTTGACATGCAAGAGGATTGACTCTGTGAATTTCAGTCAGGATTCACTGAAAGCCATCTTGGACATTGTGGAGTCAGTCAAAACATCCTAGTAAGTGCTTCGTTACAAGAGGAAATCTTCAAGAAGTTCTATTGATTGAGAGTGGAGGAAGAGCATATGGAGAGATGGGAGTCATATCTCAGGAACCTAGGTGTGCACTCAACTCAACGCATTGTGGGAAATCTTCTCTACCAGTATGTCTTAGAACGCGTACTATCACATGTGATTTTGGGTAATGGCAACAAGGAGAAGGGCCAGGAGCTGGAAAGTCAACCCTCATGTGGAGCTTAACGATCGTGAGATGCAGGTGCTCAGATACATATCTGGCTTCATACCATATGCCTTGCTTAAGCGATATCGTACAGCCAAGTCTGATCTCACAAAGGAGTACACTAGAATTCTGCAATCTTGGAGATCAAGCCAAGACAAGGAGACATTGGCGTCGTCATTCTTGGCCTACACTCCGCAGGATTGGACAGACGAGCTCACAAAAATAAAAGTGCTCAAAGTGAAGCCAGCTTGGACATGGTTCACGCCACTGTACAAATCTGTAGACCTGATGACAGCAAGCCTGGTAGTATGTCATATTTTCTAAGTTTATTTTTGCACAAATGTACATGTGCTTGTATAATAGTCGAAACCATAAATTTGTATATTTTGGAATATCATTTTTACGAACTCTGTTAAAACCGATCATGCATGACCGTTATCGTATGCAGTTAAAAGAGAACTCCATGCCAGATTTGAAAAATATTTATTAGTAAGATAATAAATCAAAGACCAATATCCCAAAGTTTGAGAATCGTAGAAAGCTCTAGTAAATTTTAAGAGTAACTTTTCTGACCCTATTTTCTCGGCAAAACAGTTATATTTTTGTACGAATTTGCGATCGAATTCACATGATCAGTCACGTGAGGCAAAAATCTGTGACGTAGGTTTGTCACTTTGGATTTGCAGATCGGCGGCGCGCACCACTCAGTACCACACGATGCCTATGTGTCAGCGTTCGGATGCTTGAACAAGCGGGGAGATTGGTCGGAAAAAAGCTTTTTTTCAATACCCGACCCCAAGAAAGACCATGTACGAACAGCAGAATGGCTAAGAAACATCGGAATTGACAAATTTAACATCAAGACTTATGTATTTAGCTGTGAGAGGGTGGTTTGTGAGGACCATTTTGAGCCAGACTGTTTCGTAGAAGATGTGCGGGCACGCATAATGGGATGTGCATCTAGCAAGAAATTGCTGAAACCGGACGCTATCCCCACCATTTTCGTCCATAGAACGACCCCAAAACTGGAGGAAAGACCGCGAATGAAACGTCTTAGAGAGGAACAAGAAGAGGAGGACCGACGAATGGTACTTTTCTTGTTTATTTATTATCTTAAAACTGATAATAATTCTTAAGATTTTAGTAACTCAATCACCCAGAGGAATTCACATCTCTAAGAAAACCCTAATGGCAAAGCGAACTTAATATCTTATATTTTTTTGTGTAATGCTGTCCCCATATCTGAAAATGACGTACATGTAATTGTGTAAAGTTGGAGTTTGCCGATCGCTTGAAACCGCAATCAACCTAGTATAACACATTCTAGGTTCATGATTCTTGGTTATTCTTGACTAAATTCATACAATACAATATACAATTAAGAAATCCACTAAACCCTGTTTGAGTTCCTCACACTCAATACCTTTCATCTACCCATTAAAGAAACCCATAATTCATGTCTAATAAATCACCCACCAGTCCATTTGGGCTAGACCTACAATGTAAGGTCGCACCAACCAGGGCCACAGACAGTGGTAGCATTATAGCATTATCCCCAATTTATGACTTTCCCTTCAAGACTTGACACCTGGAAGGTCATTATATTCAATCCTCCTTTGTTTTAACCTAAAGGGCATTAACCCCTCATGTAGGAAAGCCCAAACTGTATATATACCGATGCATCGATTCTAAAAGTCAATTCTGCTGTACCTCCGCTCATTGGCGAGAGGAACCTGTGTTTCCCTCCACTCATTGGTGTGAAGTGTGATATTTTACCCGCTTTCGCCTCCACCCCTTGGTGCGAGGACCCTGCGTCTACCCCACCCATTGGTGGAGGTGTTGGATACTCAATCGATATAGTTGATTATATAATAAAACATTATTCATTGTTGTATATAACAATCCTACTGTGTGCAAGACTCATTTGTGAACACATATTATATAGTGTAGCACTCTTCGTTTATAAGTCCATGCTACCGACCTCACACTCGATGTAGAGGAGTGTTACACTAGTATACCTCGTATTTACGTTTTAAAAAAAGGAATGAAACCACAGTGTGTATGAAAATTGCAGCATTTTTGTTGATTCTTACCTCGTTCGTCTGAAATTTGAGTGGTTCCATTGATTCACATTTTGATAGATATGATATTTTATGGAAGATGAGATTGTTTTCTATCCACGGATACGACTTGCCTC
>BQKZ01000464.1:157161-175583 GCA_036244855.1 Temnopleurus reevesii | reverse complement strand
AACAGTTGATATCCCTGCACAGTTAATTTGAACAAATTCTTTCTGAATAAGCTTTTTTTTCTAGATATTAAGGCTATATTATCAACTTCAATTTCTGAGAAATGATTTTCCAAGGAAAATGGACTGTATAAATGATCAATTTTAGTATTCAATGTGATAAACTGAGATATTTACCTTTGAGACTCATAGCAACTGCTTCGTGCAGACATTGCTCTGTTTTCCACATTCTTTTCTCTGTCTTCTTTCTGGTATCTGGACTCACTATCTCTGAATCACTAGAACAGAAGAAAAAGTATTGATTTTCTGAATACAATCTTAGAATTCATGTCTTCGGGCATGCGCATACGTTAGGATAACAGTATTTCTTTTGTACCACATTATCTGTTTGATCAGAGAAAACAGCCGCATCACTAGATCAATAAAGCTTCAACATGCAAATATGAAGCAGTGATGATTTGTTGCTAAACAAATGTAACATGTATAAAACAGGAACAATAGATCTAGTTTTAGCTCTAGAAGAGAATATATGATAAAACCTATTAACGAGGGCCACCTTTTGATATTAATCCAACTCATTTACCCTTATATGTACTAGCAAATTACACATGTCAAAACGTTAAAAAAGAGAATTATTTCATCAACATCTATTTGTTTGCATCGTAGTTAATCAACTGATGGCATGCAGACAGATGATCATTGATGAGTTAGTGATATACATACAAGCATGAGACAGGAGTCATGGGCATCTTGGTATGTTCCTGTGAGGTTTCCTTTACTTCCTTTGAGGTGTCATCAGTAGGCGTCCTTGGAGGCTCTAAGGATCTACGGTCAAGGTCAGTTGAACTCACTTTGTCCTCAAGCAAAGCCAGACCTTTGTAATCAAAGAGGACATGTTGTCAATCAAATTTTTATTCAATGAACAATTAATCAATTATTTGTCAATTAATGAAGATAGGCTGACATATCTTTATGAACGTATTGAAAGGTGTTGAAAAATAGACCTCCCCCCAATCAACATGAAAACGTCCATAACAAAATATTTTAATGAACACCAAGTATGATAACTTAAAAGTGGACTGAAGAAAACCCCCAAATCTTTTAAGACAAAATTGAGTGTGCCATCCAAATGTGCCTAGCAAACTAGCCAAACATATTCAGTATGTTGTTTTACCTATATACCTAAAGACTATTCTTAACTCAAAATCACTTAATCTCAACAATACTGTGGTGTAGTGGTTGTGACTTTCGCCTTTCAACCAGAGGGTCGTAGGTTCGTTTCCTACCCATGGCGTCAATTTCCTTCAGCAAGAAATTCATCCACATTGTGCTTCACTCAACCCAGGTGAGGTGAATGGGTACCTGGCAGGAATATTTATTCCTTGAAATGCCAAGTGCGCCGCAGATGGCTGCCGGGCTAAAGCCAGGGTAATAATAATGTAAAGCGCCTTGCGCACACAGCAGAGTGGATACGTGCGCTATATAAATTGCATCTATTATCATTATTATTATTACAGAATTCATACAGACTGAGATGATCGGTCAGAGAAAACCTGCCATAACCTTGATCTGATATTGCTCAACAAAAAAGACATAACTTTTGACTGGCTGAACTACTTATGATGAGATCAAGTTCACTCATCTAGTTACGTCATATTTGAGAAATATGGGTAAAACAATATAGTGAATATGGCTAGTTTGCCAGGGATGCTGGAAGGGAAGAGGTGGGCACTCCATATAACCCCAGCTGGCAAATCTTATTTATGATTAAAATTGATGTTTTTAATGCATATTTTTTTTTCTACTGCTTTTCAACTGTTGCATAAAATGTACTGTACCTTCAGAATTCAACTTGACTGGATCACTCCAATTCACATCCACCTGTTGAAGCTTCTCTTGCTGCAGGCCATCTTTACTACATGAACTTGATTTGAGAAAACCTGGAGATCAAGGATGACAATATTGATAATATTATTAATGAAATAATTGTTTAGTATACATCTATAATAGCATTCAACCCACTGTGTAGTCAATGGGTTGAATGTTATGGAATTGAAAAAAAAAATCAGTAACCAACAGGTTAAAACTATCCCAAATGCACTTCAAGGAAAGGATGCATATATACTGGAAAGTTTGACATTAAAAAAAAATACATTTGGTAGTTCTTTGGAAGGTTAAAAAATAGTAATATCAATAGCGTAGAATAAGTTCAATTGGCTGCCTGACTGAGTGATTTAAAACAAAAAGGTACATTTTTCCGAGTGGATGTATCAACATGGCATTCTCTTTAGCATACCGGTAAGTAGTTTTGTATAAACTTATATATTTTGCATGCCTTAAGCAATTTTTTTTTCAGGTTGTCAATCTGGCCTATTGTGTAATGGCTATTTCAGGGGTCCCATAGAAATTTGATAAAAGAATACCACAACTTTTCTTTGACTAAATCACTGCTTTATATGACCTCCTTTATGGCACGGTTTCCAAAATGACACTAGCTAAGATGATCAACTCCCTTAGCAGAATATCATCATAGAGTGTAGAAAGCTGCCATAGCCAAAAGATAAATCGAATTCCATGACTATTCAATAATTTTCTGACATGTTTTTGTCTTTCAAGACCATAAATCATTGTCAGGATTCTCCAGAGTTTCACATGATTGTTGTAATTCTGGATTTGTTCCCAACATACCATCGTTGGATCAGTCAAATTGATGATAATCCTCCCTTTGCATTCTGAGGCAGTGATCTGGCATAACCTCATCACAAACAGAAGGTGGGATGCATTTCAAATTGTCTGACGAGGAAACTGGCACCATTTCCAAAATGACACATGTTATGATGATCAACATCAAATATAATAGAATATATCATAACAGAGTATGGAAAGCTCCCACCCGTAGCCAAGAGATGAATATATTTACATGTTGTTTGTATGACTTTTCACAATTCAAACTATTCCCAACTTTCCAAGACCAGAAATCATTTCCAGGGTATTGTTCTAACAAGATAAGACAGACTTTAAGAACGACTGTTCTATGTTCTTGTGCATAATGATCGGTAATTATTAAATGTAGTCATGGCAAGAAATAATCCCAATTGTACTCAAAGTCTCTTCTATCTTGGTGAGACAACGCCCATAAATGTAGGAACCCTGCATTTGTTATCCACTTACCATCATCAGACCAGTCAAATTGATGATAGTCATCCTTTTGCATTCTCAGGCAGTGATCCGGCATCACATCATCACAAACAGGAGATGGAGGGATGCATTTCAGATTATCTGATGATGACACTAAGTCTGGGAGCATAAGATCCTTTGAAGAAAAGTACAAATGATGAACTAACTTTTATGTACAAATTACAGTAGAAAATCAGTATAACGGAATAATGAGGACCATAAAAATACCTTGTTATAGGAGTAATTTTGTTATTGCAGGGTTAAAAAAACAAGTTAAATTTATATAGAGCTGGGATCAAATGACTACCTCCTTTTATCAGAAATATTGTTATATTATCAACTTTGTAATACAATCAATATCCAATTATAAATATAAAACCAGAAAAAATAATAATTTAGAGTTTGTAGACTTTTCAATCAACTTCATAACTCATTCAATTTGATTTAAAGAAATTGAAAATGAATGAAAACTCAATAAAATCCTATTATTATCAATAAGAGCGTTTTAAGCGGTGCATTTAATTCGCGTATTGTATTCCCTTCATTTCCCGTCGTACAAATTTTTACCCTATTGCACGACAGAACAAATTCACCATAGGCTCCCGTGTTTTATTTGCGTGCAATATTATGCCATGTTTCACGGCTTCAATTTCACGCATGCGCAAAGCAGTGATCAGCTGTTGCGAGCTCTCTGCAGTGTGCGAAGCATTCTCACGGAAATCCCATAGGCTCTACGTGTGTTACTGACCGACGATATCGCGCGAAATTTGTTTTGATTTTGTTCGCGATCAAAATGGCAGCCTAGGTCTCATTTCGCTTTGTTAACTGAGGACGATTTTGAGGAGATTCTACGCCAAAAACTACAATATTGAACTACAGTTGAACTGCAGTGAATTGGATTAGGAGGGTACCGTACCGTACCGTGCATTTACAAGACAGTAAATCACTGAGTGAAACTGCCGAGAATGAACTGCAGTGAATTGGATTGTTGGAGCCTTGGAGGGTACCGTACCGTACCGTGCATTTACAAGACAGCAATTGGAACTATGTGTCATGGAAGATCAGCCTTCTGGTACTTCTACCGGTAAGTACAGATAATAATAATTATTAACCGTATCAGACATCTGAGCCATGTGATTTTTCCACTTTATTGCCCCGTAAAAGACATGGCGGTCAATAGATTACTTTATTGCCCGCTGTCAAATGTCTATGGGATTTTGCGTGTAAAAACAGCGGGCAATAAATTCACATGCAAAATACGCGGACCGCGAGGCGTGAACAACCACTTTTAGTTTTGCCATTGGTTTACGTGCATACATTCAGCGCAGTTTTTGTGCATTGAGCTCGCGATGTGCTTTGTGGACATCAGATTGTAAACAAACATGAAAGCGCCCAGTTTGAAGAATTAAGTTTGCTTCGTTCGATGACAACGAATTCGATGGAATTTTGCAAGATATGAATGCTAAAAATACTAAGAAGGCAACGAAACAAGCAGCCAATATTCTTAAGGAATATATTGCGTAGAAAAATCTTCGGCTTAATCTGGAAACTTCAAAGTAATTTCATCAAGCAAGAAATGCTAGTAAAGTTACCCTTTTATTTCATGGATTTTTTGTTCGCTCTAGATGTCTGATTTGGTTAATAATAACAATATGGACTATCTCTTTCGTGAGACACAACATTTATGGCCCTGAGTAGAGTCGTATTGCCCTCGTCTTCGACTCGGGCAATACAATTCTACTCAGGGCCATAAATGTTGTGTCTCCCTCAAGGCTAGTCCATATTGTATTATTATATTGGATGGCTTTATTTCATGAAATACCAGGAATATTGCACTTGTTAGGGCCAATATTATATAATTTTTATAATGTTGTTGTTTTTTATGAATACTTTAAATCCATTGCTAGAGAAAATGTAGAATATACCAAATATTAATTCTTGGAGTTGTTCAATTTCATTTTTCAGGTTTGTACATTTTGTGTAAACATAATGCTTTAAGTGATGAGCTAATAAAAACAAGAATAAATTGTACCTCTTCCTTGCATTTTTCTGGTTCCTTCCAAACATCATGAAATGGTTCCATATCTTTTGACAGTTGTGAAGAAGCAATGTTGTCTTCTCTTTCCTTAGCACTGTTGGGTTGACATTATGAACAAGCAGAAAACATAAAAATTGGGGGATAGTTGTCGTTTTTCTCTCTTCAATCAGTGGAACTATTTGTTCTGTCATCGGTAAATCCCTGTCTCAGTTCAGCTCAGTTCAGTTTATTTATAATAGTTTCTACATTTTACAACATATTTTCTCCTTTAAAATATTCTCTTTTTTTTTGTGAGAAATATTTTTCATACACTGTTTAGGCTATTATTGCACAGCATTGGTCTTCGCAGGAATTCAAAGCTTTAATATCAAGAGCTT
Source organism: Temnopleurus reevesii (assembly GCA_036244855.1). Lineage (NCBI taxonomy): Eukaryota > Metazoa > Echinodermata > Echinoidea > Temnopleuroida > Temnopleuridae > Temnopleurus > Temnopleurus reevesii. The sequence continues at coordinate 169,994 of BQKZ01000464.1, read as the reverse complement.
GAGATGTACTTTAACTTGGATGCATATGCATGGTTAGAACTTATCTTAGATTGAGTATAATGCACATGAAAATTTGTCTTGGCAAAGGATTTTAAGTCAAGTAGCAAAATACTTGTTAAAAGAGTAAAGATTCTAACCATCACATGTAAAAATTGTCGTTCAGCAAAGCCAAATTCTAATGTTTATTTGCTAACTTCTTGCTCATACATTTTCTTCAAAATTGTTTTTTCAAAAGTATTTTTCATTTGTGGTTTTGAATATTTCTTCATGTTTTGTCTGTATTTTCTTTCCTATTCATTTTTAAAACAGGAGGTAAGGTTATTACCGTTATCATTACATGTATTGGGAAATTAAAAACACTTATATGATGTAAATGTTTATAGTTAATGCCATGCATAGAATATATGGATTACATACCTGAACTTTAATTTCTCAACTCTTTCTTCAGAAGGTAGATTTGCAAAGGGATCCTTGATAGTCTTGGGTGCCAGTATTTTACACATTTCCTCACAGGTCTGATGCCTTCGGAAGTCCGAGGCAACATCAAACAGGCTCTCAAGCATGAATCTTGAATATTCTGTTCCTAATAAAAAAACAACAACACATTTCATATCAACGTTTCTATTTTGCCAGATCAAGGTGTGATGAGAGATATTTACACTCCAAAAGAGACCCTAAGCTATTAGGAGTTTACATCAGCATAGACTATGACAGAGAATTGGGATTTGAAGGATTTTGGGACAGGCCAACTAGAGCATTAAGTTGTAAAATTACCATTTTAAGATTAACCTATTGTGGGCAATGCCCATATTAGCAGCCGGAGGGAAGCAATGACTGTGTCATACTTCTGTTTAACTTTGATGCTCATTTTCAACACAAAAAAAAAGAAATAATGAGGCCATTCAGGACATGTTAATGGTCTCTAAGTTCATACCTACTCCGGATAGCTAGAACAATGTTCAAGGCATGTCAATTGTCACTAAGTTCATGTCTAATTTGCATAGCTGAAAAAATGTTTAAAGGTAGAAAACTACATTTGCACTCATTACGGTTATGCTTACAACTTGTTGTGTACCTCAGATATGCCAAAATAATAACCTCTATGAAGTATTTTGGTCAAATGTAGTCCAGAATATTTAATTCAAATAAAAATCTATCATAATTCATCTTGACACCAACGGTATCGCGATACTCCTAGCGTATTACGGTACCACACACACACAAAACATTGTAAAAGCACATACAGTGCGCACTTCAATACACTGCCACACCATGCGGAATACGCATTGAGAGAGACTCTTGCGCTATTGGTCAATGAGGGGTTAACGGCTGTTTTTAATTTTGAATGCACGGTCGATTAATTCGAGGCCCGAATAGAAGAATTATTATTGGAATAACTATAAATGCGCCTATCATGACCAATCTTTGTGCTTAATTGATTGGTAATAAGTTCTAACATGTAGTACTCTTCAACATAACACAACAATCTTGAAAAGTCAAATTCTATACTGCAAAAGAAGTATTCTACCTTTAAGGCAACTTATTGGTCTCTAAGTTCATATCTACTCTGGACAGCTAGAAAGGGTTCAAGGCATGTTATTAGTCTCTAAGTTCATATATACTCCAGACAGCTAAAAAAATGTAAAATGCTTGTTATTAGTCTCTAAGTTCATGTCTACTCTGGATAGCTAAAAAGATGTAAAATGCTTGTTATTAGTCTCTAAGTTTATATCTACTCTATCTATGTAAGATGCTTGTTATTAGTCTCAAATTCATATCTACTCCAGACAGTTAAAAAAAATGTAAAATGCTTGTTATTGGTCTCTAAGTTCATATCTACTCCAGATAGCTAAAAAAAAATGTTCAAGGCATGTTATTGGTCTCTGAGTTCATATCTACTCCGGATAGCTAGAAAAATGTCCAAGGCATGTTATTGGTCTTGAAGTTCATATCTACTCCAGATAGCTAGAAAAATGGTCAAGGCATGTTATTGGTCTTTCATTTCATATCTACTCTGGATAGCTATAAAATGTCCAAGGCATGTTATTGGTCTCTAAGTTCATATCTACTCTAGATAGCTAGAAAAATGTTCAAGGCATGTTATTGGTCTCTAAGTTCATATCTACTCCGGATAGCTCAAAAAATGTTCAAGGCATGTTATTGGTCTCTAAGTTCATNTCAAGGCATGTTATTGGTCTCTAAGTTCATATCTACTCCGGATAGCTCAAAAAATGTTCAAGGCATGTTATTGGTCTCTAAGTTCATATCTACTCCAAACAGCTCAAAAAATGTTCAAGGCTTGTTATTGGTCTCAAAGTTTATGTCTACTCAAGATAACTAGAAAATGTTCAAGGCTTGTTATTGGTCTCTAAGTTCATCTACTCCAGATAGCCAGCAACTCAGGATGGCTAAAAAAAATGTTAACATCGTTGGTCTCTATGTTCATATCTTCTCCAGATATCAATTGGGTTCTTACTAATTTATTGAATAATCTCTCTTGCATTATCTGAAGATACACAAGTTATTGAAAATTTACCTACACACCCAATGAAAGTCAACAATTGATGTATTTAACCCCCCCAAAAAATTCTTTACAAATTCTGGTTTATCTGACTTAGTTCATATCTACTCGAGATCTAGCATTGAAATCTGATTGCATAAAACATATCAGTGGTAACTTTCATGACAACAGCATGAATGAAATAGCCAATCAGCACAGATTCAACATTACTAAGCATTTATAACATGGTTGTCATTATTTTTCTGCTGTGTGAGAATTGGAAAAAAAATATATGTCAGTAATGAGATCTAAAACAGAAATGATATAAACCCCATATAAAAAATTAGGGAATTACATAACCTGATTTTAGGATCAGGACCACAGTCAGGGAATCATCCCAATTTCACTTGTTTGTAATCTTATCACCTGAACAAACATCACTGAAGTCTCCTTCCTCCTCTCTTGTGGAAACGTCTCCCTTAATGCCACTGTCAGCTGGTCCTTTGTCCCTCTGGTGCAGTTCTGATTGTATGGTGTGCTTCGTCTGGGAGTCTAATTGGGGAGAGTCTGGGTTGGAGCTGGGCACAATATCATCTTCACTAGGTGCACTGAAAGAGAATGCAGTTGAAGGTGTTGTGATGAAATGCCAGAGGATGAAATTAGGTTTAATTAGGTTTGAAATATAAGACATATCAATGAGGGACACTTGTTTCTGTATGCTCTGTAATTCTGATTCTTTGATGTGAACAGTAAAGTGACCTAATAATTAAATGATGGATCAGGGATTTGATAAATATCAAATCATCATCATCTCTCTCTTTCTCTCTCTCTCTCTCTCTCTCTGCTATTACAGAGCAAGGCAATTTTGCAAAGTACTTGGAAAATGATGAAATTTAAGAAATGAAAAAGTAAAGGTGATGAATTACGAGTCTAAAATTATAATTTCTCTCTCTACTGCTACTACAGTACAAGACAATTTTTCCAAAGAATTGGGCTGTATGTATCTAAATCCTACCACTACACCTACATTTTTAGAACAAAAAATATTGAACATTACTTAACATACCCAAAGGCTATGTGAACTGCTACTATGATATAGATTAATCATTACAAATGTTTCAAGAACACATAAACTGGATGTTCACCCTGTAAGATTTACACTCAATAAGTATTTAAAAACGAATCAATTATGCTTACTGAAATATTGCTGCTTCAGTGATCTTTTCTAATGTCGGTCTTGTAGCCAAAGGAGCAATGTCCTTGAGTGTTTCTCCAAGATCTTCACAATTAGACAAGGACCTGAGTGTACCTTTTCCTTTCACTGAAGGATAAATGTAAAAAAAAAAAATAATAAAGCAAACGTTCAATATCATCGATAATATTTTTTTTCTACTCATCAACAATATTCATCAAACTTGTTACAGATATAGTAATGTAAAATACATTAATATTGAAAATTAATAGTCAAATTGTCAGTGTAGATATCTATTGGAGCAAGGGGCCTTTGTTTGATTATTCTAACCACTGGGGAGATATTCTATATTTTATGAAAGAATTAATATATATATATATATATATATATATATATATATATATATATATGAAAATTAAATGAAGAAAACTTGCTCCTGTTATATGTTTTTCCATATCTATTTCAAAAAGGCCAATTATTGTTAATACATTTCTTTAATTTTCTTTAATACAGATATGAAACAAATTCTACTTGTTCCAGATAAAGTACAGCCCCTGATTGACCAAGTCAGGTGTGGTACAAATTTACAAAGGTCCCAACATATAATTCCATGCCTTTGTCAGGTCAATCTCTCTCCATACTGTACCTTGCAGCCATGGGGATCTATAGCTGTAATCATCACTGGCCCCTCCAAGCCCATGCTGCCCCAAGAGATCAAGGTCAGATGGAAGGGCCAAGAGAAAAACACCTAGCAAATTCTGGTGCTCCTTTATAGCCTGTAATAGATAGAAAATGAAATTTGGTGACATTATTGGCATTGAGTTATGAGATTAAAATACAATTTACATCAAAACTTGATCGAAAACTTGTAAAATATTGTGATGTGAAGTTGCAGTGACTTAAGTCAGACTCGAATGATAAGCTGTGGATAACGTAGCGCATGCTAAAATTTACAACTGTCTTAAAATTAGAGCCTTAATTCACAAATTTATGCTTGTCTCAACCCATCAACAATTCAACAGGTCATTATGTAGAACGTACTGTACCTACACCACACTTCAGTACAAAAAAAAGTCTTGGTCTAAAAAATAAATATCAGACCTCTTGTGTTACGTCATTAACTGCCTGCTTTGCATCCATTGTAACTTAGAAGGGTGCTAGATCTATTTCACTTTGGCATTTCTCAACGTCAATCAAAGAGGACTAAAAACTGAAGATAAAAATTTAATCCTAAACAAGACAGGAGAACAGGTAGGTTAACTGCAAATTGGATGATTCTTAGTGGGCTAATAACTGTAGAAATAGACAACAAATGCTACTAGTACTACTATGCACTGTATTAATTACTAGTAGTACAGTACTAGGATCAGAATAATATTGTTACCCGGTGTTGAAAGTAGGCTTAAATTTGTTTGGCTAAATTTTGTATAACCAACTGGAGGTTAGTCCAGGAAGGATGCAAAAGAAGAAAGTTCACAAATCAAAGTTCACGTTTCCAACTTTTTACAACAATTAAAATACAAGGACCTCAAAAACAAGTCAAGGTTCTTTATTTTTTTTCTTTTGACAAAACGGTGGCTTCTACTAGATCCAACTTAACTTAGGTAAGTTTAAACAGCAATAAATGTAATGAATATTAGTCCCCATTGATACCATCAAGAATAAATTTTTAAAAAAATCCATGGTATCCCGTTAAAAGTTAAACAAATTTTCTGTCCGCATACTAACTCGAACAGCTGAGCTGGTACGGGTTAAAAGTGAACGCACCGAGAATTCAATCAAGTCCCTCCCCGATGTTCCGGCGCAACAAGGACTCAACCCCCGCTAAAAAGTGAGCGAATAAGGATTACTGACTTTTATGGTTCTGACTAATTAACTACATAAAATATTCATGCTCACCTCAAACACATAGTCCAGTGCCAGATACCTCGGCATATTAAGTTTGTTTACATAACATAATACGACAAAACACGAAATTATCCAAGTTCATCCTTGTCTCAACTCGTAGTCGTAGAGCCGATTATCGCGATATCTGCAGATGATCGGGATATATCGGGATAGCTACGATAGCATGCAGGCAGCGCAGGCAGTAATGCCCCAAACGCAGCTCGGGGGCGCCAGAGAGGGGCGTCAAATTTGGAGTGAATACCCTTTTCTTTTCTTCTTTTTCATTTTGGTTGTCAGCCCAGCTCAGCCCAGGGGCGGCAAATTTGCAGTCGAGCCCCCCCCCCCTCCGGGTCTAAAAAAAATCCTTACCTTGGCTTGAGCACCTGATTTAGCGACTTTCGCACCCAGATCTACCTCAAAGTTACATGCCCCTAGCCCTGACCCTTGGGNATGCTGACTCTTTCACTCATTATGTACTTTATATTTTTCGGTTGAGAAAGTAACACAATTTCAATCTTAATTTCACGAAAAGAAGAAATTTTATCTCGTCTATATTCTTTTTCAAGCAAAGTAACATACATTCAAAATTCGTTGGATTAAACGAAGATTAATGTTTACATTGTATACCTGTTCACTTTTTATATGCACGGACTTGCTGAAAAGCAGTCTTTTGACTGATTGTAAGTTTTACCGTGAATAAATAAATACAATACAATACAAAACAAGATAATTTGTTAGATTATTCTACGCCTGTGGAGAGACAAGTTTATATGAAATAAGATTAAAGAAGAAATGAAATGATCAGTAAATGGTTTTTAATTAACTACAATCTATCATCTCGTTTGCTTTTACAAAACTAATGGATTCTTAACGGTAAGTCTAATTCATATTCATCCCTCATCATGCATGGTCCAATATTATTCTTATTGATTAATGTACTCTAAAACGGGTTCAATTTCATCAATTTGCGTAATCTATAATGGCTTTTCGTGCATTTAAATCACCAAAAAGAATCATGTTCATTTAAAAACATCGTTGAGAACAAGGTGAATTCAAGTTGCTACTATTTTTGACATCTTAACCTACACGATCAGTAAAGGTATATTATTTTTGTGCCCGGTCACATATAGGACCCCGGAAGCAACACGACTCATCCCGACTCGTTGTTAATTCATAGTTAACTGCCTCAGAACAACGAGTCGGGGTGAATCGTGTTGCTTCCGGGGTCCTATGTGACCGGGGCTTAAACTCGGGGAGAACGTGACCATCAAAAAATGCTTCATCACATATGCAGAGCGGTGCACGCACAATTCCACGACCGAGGAAAATAAAAAATTATCTCAATTATCAGAAATGATCATTACGGTGCAAATGCCATATCATCCAATTAGACTTTTGACATTGGGCATGCCAAATCACTTCCCCAACAGCCATTTACAATCTCCATCAATCATCATCGCTTTATATATCAGCTTCACTAAACTTTGCTCCAAGCCCGCTATTAGATACCATGCCCATTAAATCATGCATTTAATAACATTTAGCTGACTAATGCCTCCATTGGTACGTGATCCCCTTTCCAAGTTGGCGACCATGGTGTTTTTAAGCTGAAGTAAAAAGAACGGGAGATTTGTCAGAATATATAATATAAGCTTAATGAGAGGTGACGAGGGTTTTATGACTTCCGTAGGTCAAGATAAAATTTAAATTGCAAATTTAGGCCAGGCTCGAGGAGAATTTTGGAGTGCCCCCAAGGGGTTTGAAGTAAAGAACTCACGTCCCCCAATCTAATAAATAGGTGGATGCAGTTATGGTGGGGCGCTGATGGCTTACTCCCTTTTTAATTTTCTTATCTATTACTATTATCAGATTTGTGAAAATATTTTTGTCAAAATAAAATGCCGCAAAGAATTTTACTCTTTTGCTTAATAGATTGAGAAATCCCGGATCTACCATATTTTGAATGAACTAGACTCTGCATGACAAAATTAAGGCGTTTTGTGTTTAGCTATATTAGAGTCGTGGTGTAGAGGTTTTGTCCGTCGCCTTTCAACCAGAAGGTCGACGGTTCGAAATCCCCCCATGGCTTTTAAATCATTCAGCGATAAATTCGTCCACACAGTGCTGCACTTAACCCAGGACGTGAAAATGGGTACGTGCTTGGCAAGAACTTAATCGTTAAAATGCTTGAGCGCCTGTATGGCCGATTCGCCGCAGTAGAATTGATTTGTGCATGGTGATTGCCCTCTGTAAATGGACCTATTATTATTGTTATTATCAATTAAGAATGGGCATTACTTTATATATGCACTGCACGGTGCGATAAGATTATATCAGGGAAAGTTATGCACCAAACTAATAATCTACCTATAACATTTTCCGTGTCTTTTGTATTGAGATGATTAAGTGGTTTGATAAACTTCAGCGATATTTAGGATGATAAAAAGGTGTCAATTAAAACAGCTTAAATTGATGAGAATAAATGATGGATGAGGATAGGGCAAATACACTATAGAACATCAATTTTGAGAGCTTACATCCTCTCATAATATCCCATTTATCGAAAGGGAAGAATGACTTATCATAATCATTGGTTCTCGTTGTCATGGTTATTATTTGTAAATCTCTTTATCAAGTAATCAATCTTCTCCCGAGCTTGAAGGCAATTTCCCAGTAAATACGAGTCAATGAAAGCTCAATAACACTAATTGCGATATGGTTGCCCTACATTTCAATCATTTTATGGCCCAATAATCGGATAAACCTCGAGCAAAATGTGATTTTATTTCTTTGCGGAGGATGACCACCGATTCTGGGGTCCGTATAATAAAAGAGATACAATCAATTTCGCGATCAATCGCAAACTTTAGGACATGATTTCCCGTAGACTTGCGATTGATATTAATCTTACGATTGGTTGGAAATTGTTATGTTACGGGGCCCTGTTGGCGGAAAACACAGATCGTTCTAATTATTACTTCTGTCTCAGAAATCATCCAAGGTAATTGGTGGAAACAAACATAGAATAAAGGAAACCAATGACAGTTAATGTGAGGGATGAAAAAAACAATATGACAACAGTTTACCTGAAATATGTGGTTATGCTGAAACCCTGATTTTTTAAAATATTCTAATGTTTGGGACTCAAGATCAAAAAGTTGACAACCTGAGAAATGTCAGTGTTTGTAATGTTGATGAAAATATATTAGTAAGTAGAATGATAACTTGGTAAAATATCACTTTGTAAGCTGACCTTTTAGAGTTGAATCAAACATATCTTCTGTGTGTTTTTTTTTGGGGGGGGGAGGAGGGTGAAAGAGAGGGCGTGCCTGTTACGGGTCTGGATTTATTTTATTGATCTAGATTCCACTCTACTGTGATTAAGTTGGAGTAATGAAAATAAAAATGTAAGCCGGTTAAAAATGGGCCTGGTTCTCTTCAACAAACAGTAATCATTTTTGTCATCATCATCATCACTACCACCACCACCACCACCACCACCATCATCATCATCAGCAGCAGCAGCATCATCAACCTTTATCATCATCATCATGATCATCATCAGCAGTATCATCATTATCATCATCATCATCATCGTCGTCGTCGTCGTGATCATCATCATCATCATCATCATCATCCTCATCATTATAATCATCATCATCATCATCCTCATCATCATCATCATCATCATCACCACCACCATTATCATATCACCAATTTTTTTTTTATAATCACTCAACTATCAGGCCAAAAATATCACGCAAAAAGAGAAATACAGCACACGATACCTCCTGTGAATAAAATAGAAATGTTAGATATATTTTACACCTTGCTAATGAACAGAATGATATACAATCTCCAGACTCAAGATACATAAAAGAATCTATATCTACACAATTCTTAGGATTATCACATTCAATTAAAATACTTGTATTAGTTGGTGAGGCAGTAGATCATTTTAACTGCAACCGATTTTAGGGGTCAGTTAATTCATATAGAGATACGATTCATGTAATCCAACTACTCCGACGAGTTGCAATGATTGACTTCAGCTAATTACACGTTATTGCAAGACAGTCATTGTACACAGCCTGTTGGAAAGAAATTATGGAGTTTTATTTACAAATGTATGGACAATTAATTATATATCAACTTAGAGAAATACTGTTTGATAAAAAAGAAGCACACAAATAAAGGTTCGTATTTAGGATAACAATATGCAACGTAAATGATACTTGCAGTGACTTTAATACACATCGATAACAAACTTCAGAGTACATATTAATTTGTTGTATTCTTTGTTGGTTTATTAGGTCAAGTTTAAAAAAAAAATAAAACAAGAACCCTACTTTTCTTAGAAAAAGAAAGAAAGAAAGAAAGAAAGAAAGAAGAAAAAGTCATTAGCCTATCGAAAAAGGGAGGTCGGTCTGTCAGTCGGTCGTTGTCCAAAAAATGTGAAACGTCGTAAAATAAGAAACATAACAAATGCAAAACAGCCAAACAACTCTGAGTTTCCTGAAGAGCTCTCCAATTTCTGATTCAGCTCAATACCCTTTTCTAGAATTTGCGGCAGATGCCTCGTATTATAATAACATTGAAAAAAAATGGAGTCAAAGAAAATTGTGCGAATTGCTTAGATTTGTTATCATCATCTATTTTCATTTAACCAAATAATTTGAGTCTCAGAATTGTATTGCAAGTTGTCAAAATCATGTCTGATCTTGTCATCTGGTTGTTTTCCTCAGTCAAGAGGGGCTGTCAATGATTGTCAGTGGTTTGCTGGTGGTCAGATAATATTGATGAAACCTTTTTAAAGTGAGGTCATTTTAAGTAGGTGAGTAGTATGAAAAGACATTTGTAAAAAAAAAGATGAAAAAAAGTAAACAAAACGGGGGGGGGGGGGGGGGGGGTGTTAGGACCAAGACAGTAATTTAATTTGCTAGGAGCTACCTGTCTTGGGACATGATTAATTGATTTTTAAACTCAATTTAAGTAAAAATTCATTTTGTTTTTCATCCTTCAATAACAAAACCAATTTTCTGTTTAAAATAAATATAATCTTCGTGTGTTGAATGGTTATAATGTAATAAGCTAGTCATTCAATATAAATCCCTAACTCTGGCAAAAGTCTTCTACATGTATAGTTACGTGTACCTTTTTGTTGATAGAAAAGATGGAACAATAATAATCCTTTACCCTGCAAAACAAATCATACGTACATTTTGGACAATAAAATGAGTTGTAGATTATCACAGAATTTCGCTCAACACCTTATAAAAAATAGATAGAAATAAATATTTTAATATACATAAAACATAAATTAGATGGTTCATAAAATGTTTCATTGTTTGATGCCCTGGATGTTTTGTACTGAGTCCATCAAAACTTCGACGCGTAATTTTATGATAAACAGAGACCCTTTGGCGCCGTGGTGTTAGTGGTCATGACTCTCGCCTTTCAACCAGAGGGTCGTAGGTTCGAATCCCGCCTATCATGCCTATGGCGTTAATTTCCTTCAGCAAGGAATTCATCCACATTGTGCTGCACTCAACCCGGGTGAGGTGAATGGGTACCTGGTAGGAATATTTATTCGTTGAAATGCCAAGTGCGCTGGTGGCTGCTGGGCTAAAGCCAGGGTAATAATAATGCAAAGCGCCTTGAGTACTCAGCAGAGTGGATACGTGCGCTATATAAATTGCATCTATTATTATTATTATTAATATATTCTCAACTTACCTAACAATTAAGCAATATCTTGCCCGACAGTAAGTAAAGATAACAATTTGCCTAATGTTGAGGCAAACTTTGCTCAACATGTGAGGAAAACGATTCCCTTATTATTGGTTGAATTTACTATTTGCCCAACACTCTTTGCAGTGCAGAACGTTTTGAAAGGTGAAGGGGTTGATAGTATACATGGGCTGTGTGTAAGGATTTATACATGCTGGCGTATATATCCCACATTTACTGAAAAAAGTGTGCGTGTGTGTGTGTGTCTGTGGAGGAGGAGGGGACGGTTGTAGCTGTAAATTTTTTTACCGTAAATTTCAATATCTTAAGCATTGTATGGACACTGTGTATTGGGTCACAAGTAGCAGGAGATCCCCCTAAAAATAACAGTAACAACAAAGCAACGTCCGAACCAAAGGAATCATCCAACGTTAAATCAATTAAGGTATAATTTGCTTTCTTTGGTAAAACATGATTAAAAGCTACCGTTTCCCAGAAGAATGAATTGTCCGCAAAATTGTGATAAGTGCATTTAAATTAGAGATAAATGATAATATGGAGCTATGATAACTTTACCCAGTTTCGTTGAAATAAATATATGAAAAAGTATTCGCATTACTTTAAGTGAGGTCTTTTTTCTAATTTACAAAAAAAAAACTATATACAAATGGATATATAATACGTCAATATTACTATTTACAAACTCACTGCTCGCAGTGGTTTTCTGAAAGACACTTAGAATGCAAAATATTTATGTACATCAGGAATAAATAGGTCTCAATAAATAAATCAATATTTTCAAAATGAGTAAGATCAACACTAACATTTCTAGCAAGGTGATTAACTCGACCATCCTAACCACGACACTTTAATGTCTATCCAACGTTAAGGGGGCAATATTAATTTTTTTCGTTGTCATAAACTCATCAAGATGGAATGTAATTTTTGCGATACTCAATCTCGATCAGAATTGAGTTTAATAGAAAATCGACGAGGTAAGCCTTCGTGTACTTCGGAGATCTTCGGGAATTATCGGGGCTTATACATAGGTTTTATCGAATTATGTAAGTCAGTTCTCATAGGGATCACACTGAACTTGTTCAATACCTATAGGTAGAGAAGATCATTGTATAACAAGGTGTTAAAAGAGTATTTAACTTCTAATGTACCACATTCAACATACACGTGTAATCAATTAATAAACAAAATCACTTCATACATATACTTGGGATATAATTTCTGTCTCTATATTACGTATCCCTAATAATCAAGGTATATATTGCAAAGTTCAATTTTCTGGAGAAAAATTCAGTACACTCTCAAAAATTTGGGAAGAACTTCACCCCAGAACTGCTCAACATTATGTCCACAAAACCGGCAATTAAAATTGACAAATTTATGGTGTAATTGCAAAAATCGCTGAGAGCTCATCTTGATGAAACTGTGGTTGTTGCTAAGTAGTTATTTCTACCGCCACTACTCTCAACGGAGTCCGCATTTTATCACGCATCACCTACCGCGTCA
>BQKZ01000464.1:107388-120512 GCA_036244855.1 Temnopleurus reevesii | reverse complement strand
GAGAGAGAGAGAGAGAGAGAGAGAGAGAGAGAGAGAGAGAGAGAGAAAGAGGTAGAAGGAGAGAAAGAGGAGTGCAGATCAGTGGCGGAAAATGATCAAAGATCGAGTATAAAAGAAGTAGGGGTGGTGATACGGACGTTTAGAGTGTGTCGGAAAGAGAAAGAGAGAGAGAGAGAGAGAGAGAGAGAGAGGAAGAGGAGGGGAGTGAGTGCACAAAGCAAAAATTAGTTCGGTGCAGGGCTGGTTAGAGAGGTAGCGAGAGGGAGCTAGAGATAGAGAGAGAGAGAGATAAAAAGAGAGAAAGATCGCAGTAGAAGGAGAGTGAGGGAAAGGGGGTGGATAGGAGGGGAGGGTGAGTAAAGTGAATAAAGAGAAGTCAAGGGAGAATAATAAAATAAGATTATGAAAACACTAGGGAATGGTAGAGGGCGGATAGAGAGAGAAGGAGGGAGGGACAGATAGATAAATAGAGAAGAGAGAGAGAAAGAGATGGGGAGAGAGATAAAAAGAGAGGGGGTGGGGGAGGAGGGGAATCATGAATTACTTTCGATATACATGTACGCCCTACACATCATAATCCATTTCGATGTATTGCTTATTAATAATGATATTCATATAATATCCAAGAAACCGACGGTAACTTCCGGCATTAGTAATGATGATTGAAAACTCCCCATTCCCCTCTATGACAGTCAACCCATCTATTTACCTGCTGATTATGTATGGGAGGACTTTTCAGTTTTCATTCATACATGATGCAAGTTTAATGTCGTGTTCCACAAAGGCATGATCGAATCTGTCAACAAGTTAAACTCATATGTATTCCATTTATATTAATACCTCAGTCACAGGAAAATATATTTCATGTAGTTTGTTTATTTGTTAAAATTTTAAGGTAACGGGATGAATGAATAATCGAATTCGAATTCAATTGAAAAAATATATTTTGACTGTGTTGCTAGTAACTTGCAATCAGTTGAAAAATTGATACGGTCTGCTGTCTTTTCAATACTTACGTGAAATCATGATCTTTTTGGCGTTTACTGATCTATATGTATTCCATTCATATTAATACTCCAGTCACAGCAAAGTATAGTTTATCTAGTTTGTTTTGTTTGTTAAAAACTGGATGAAACAAAATGAATACATAAGTTACTTTGAATTAAAAAATATTTTGACTGTGTTGTAAGTAAGTTGTGATCAGTTAAAAAAAACTTGATACGATCTGCTGTCTTTTCAGGACGCACTTGAAACAAAGATTTTGATTGGCGCATGCCGATCAACGACAAGTTGCAATTGATCGCAAGTTCGTAGCAACACCCCAATGTGATTTTTTTTATTTCTAATTCCTACATGATGCAAATTATTTCAACATCGCGTTCCAAATAGTCGTGATCGAATCTCTCAACAAGGTATACTTACTTTCGTGTGTTTCTAAAAGTCTAAAGGTATTCCATTCATATTAATGCCACCGTCACACCAAAATGATTTGACAGTGCTGCTAAAAACTTGTGATCAATTGCAAATCATCGATGCATCACTTTTACGTGTCTTCACCAGCACTTGCTTTGAGAGGGTTGGGATGGAAAACCTGCGGGTTATGGAGATTAAGTTCTCCTTTTCCATGCCCCGGCAACCCTCTCAAACCAACTGCTGGTCTTATTTAATTATTCATTTACCTAGTTCTTTTATCCTTGTATCCTTTACCTATACTGTAAATGTTTTGTTTTGAATTTGCCAAATAAATAATAATAATTATAACTTGAAAACTTGACAAGACGCGCATGGATTTGCCGATCAATGGCAAGATGCAGTTCTAGCAATAGCTCCAGGACGACTTTTCAATTTCCATTCATACACGATGCAATTTTACTTTCGTTTTCAAACCTGTCAGCAAGTTGTGCTCATCTCAGTCTCACTTTGATATGGCTGTAATAATCCGTAGGTATTTCATTCATATAAGCCCTCTTCACATCATAAGCACATCATAATCATAATCACATCATAATCTATTTTTTAGTTGGAAAATCGGATCAGTGATGAGTAAACCCATCAAACGAGATTCATTCTATCATCGATATGGTTTTCGTCGGATCAACACAACATATCAGACATTTCGTGACTGGCCGAATTAAACGTGGTGGATCAATAAGTTATGTTGTGGTAGTTACTATTAAATTATTGCAAATGAATCGTTCAAGGTCATTGACAAAGAAACAAGAGCTTAGAGTAATTACCAAAGGGAAAATTATAGAAATAGCTCTAACCTTAAACCATGGATAGATGCTTGAACGAAATGACTCGGAAATATTTCCCCAAATCCAATGGCATGACAAAAATAATGTTTGCCAATTTCTCCCAACACTGCCAACTAGCTCAAACACGGTTGTGGCAATCACAGTCAGATTTATATATTGTAAATTAATCTTTCAAGGTCATTAGCAAAGTAACAAGAAAAAAGACACCAATGGGCACACGGCACAATTAGCTCCTATAGTAAACGGAATGACTCGGAAATATTTCCCTTAATCTAGTGGTATGACAAAAAATAACGTTTGTCAATTTCTCCGAACAGTGCCAAGTGCCACGGTTGTGGCTATCACAGTCGGATTTATATATTTATATTCATATTATGGTAGAGCGTCTGCCCCATGAATGGAAGGTCGTGGGTTCGATTCCCGGCCGAGTCATACCAAAAGACTTATAAAAATGGGATCATATGCCTTCTTGCCAGGCGCTCGGTATGTAAGAAAGGAGAAGGGTAATAATAACTTTATGTTATGCAGGGCCCGCTGGAAGAGCAGCTTACAGCTGAATGTGGCTACTCTGGATAAATAAGATATATAATTTTTGTTACTTTATTTCAAGGTCATTTACAAAGCAACAAGAAAGAAAAAAAATTACCAATGGGCACAGGACACTAAAAGCTTCAATCGTAAACGGAATGGCTCGGAAATACTTCCCGTAATCCAATGGCATGTTTAAAATAATGTTTATAAATTTCTCCGAACAGTGCCAGCTACCTTAAACACGGTTATGGCAACCATAGTCGGATTTATATATTGTAAATTAATCTTTCAAGGTCATTAACGAAGCTACAAGAAAAAAGATACAAATGGGCACACGACACAATTAGGTCCTATAGTAAACGGAATGACTCGGAAATACTTCCCTTAATCCAAAGGCATGTTTAAAATAACGTTTGTCAATTTCTCTGAACGGTGCCAACCGGCTCAAACACGATTGTGGCAATCATGGTCGGATTTATATATATATTTATATTCATATTATATGAATCTTTCAAGGTCATTGTAAAAAAAAGAACAAAATTACCAATGGGCACACGGCATAATTAGCTCCTATAGTAAACGGAATGACTAGGAAATATTCCCCCTAATCCAGAGGCATGACAAAAATAACGTTTGACGATTACTCCGAAGAGTGCCAACCGGCTCAAACCATATACCTCTATGGCTCAAACACAGTTATGGCAATCATGGTCGAATAAATGTAATTGCTCCAGATTAGTTTGGGTTAGCCAGAAGAATATTTGCTGTTGGCTTTGCCTGATCCACTTTTCCCGGTTATGATTAGTATGGCACCATTAGCAGTAGCTGACGTAGAACATTAAAAAAACGCAGATATTTCGATGCACTGATAACTATATTTAACAATTGGACAAATTAAGTCAGCTGGTAGAGTTTTGGGGGGTAATTTTTATCGGAGTTAGTTAGATCAATAAAAAATGACTGCCAAATTTCGTATCAGCCGCGAGAATATCCTCGCACTTAAAAGATACAAGCGTGATAGAGAAACAGCATCTGTCATAGGTCTGGTGGTATAAACTGTCTAAGCTATAAGTAGAAATAATTCTAGTTGTGGTAACAAAGATCCAATTTTCAAGGAGCGTGGTTGGAATCAAATCTTGCAATTTTTAATCATGCGCTTAAACATTCATTGATACAAATTTAAACTAAACGTTTAGTGGTGCAAGTTTGCTGACTTCTATATTTTTCAATATCACGTTATATCACGATATATCAAGCAAACACAGAAAATAGTATGTGTGAAGACGTTATAAATAGGCAGGTATTTTTCAGTATTTTCCATTTATTTTTTCATCTTCATATAATGTGCTCATCGTAAATTCTATTTACACATTCTTCGGATGTCGTTTAGCAGATATTGCCATCTCATATTTGAATATCAAATCATTTGACACGATAACATGTACTTCCGTAAAATTAAGTGTGTCATGGAACAATAGACCCTCACAGCATTGATTGAATTATGCGGACATTACAATCGCAAGCACTTCCCAATTTCAATAGCACTACAAATGACCATTGAATTGGCGTTCGACTTAATTTTTGCAGAAATAATCTATATCACACTGATCGTGTTATGACTTCCTGTTGTTACAAATACCAAGATTTGTGTTTCAACAGTTTGAGCATTTTGTGATATCACAATGACACCCTATTCCAATTGCCTTAGTATACCAACAGACCCAAGTTCAAATCTCGGCGCTTGTTTCTCCTCACACCGCAGATGTCGAGACTTTATTCCTCCCCGCTGGCGGTATGCCAACCATCCAAATGAAGCTCTATTAAGGGCCGACTCACACCTTTGCGTTTTTAGCCTGCGTCAGCCTAGCGTTTTGGGAAATAAAAATACGCTCCCTTGATGGAAAGCATACGCATATCAGACGGTGGACGGACGCTCATCTTGCGCTCAAGGAGCGTACGACGAGCGTCAATCGAACCATGTCGAGTCATTGTAAAGGCCGTCTCACACCTTTGCGTTTTTAGCCTGCGTCAACCTAGCGTTTTTCGAAATTAAAAAAAACCCCGCTCCCTTGACGTTCAGCATACGCAGATCAGACGGTGGAAGGACGCTCAGCTTGCGCTCAACGAGCGTTCGACAACAGTTAGTCCACCGTATGACCTGCGTCTTAGTCCGTCAAGGGAGCGTTTTTAATTTTCAAAAACGCTGGGCCGACGCATGCAGGCTTAAAACGCAAAGATGTGAATTGATCTTTAGGTTTTTAGTATTGGATCCCAAACTATCTGTCATCCCAGTCCCACCTCATCCCCACAAACCCTTCTGATCTTGCCGCGGGGTGAATAAATATGTTTTATAGGGCAGTCAGAAGAAGACTGATCCCACCCTCCTCTAAAACCACATCAACAAAATTGTAGTTATTACTGTCTTGTTCTGTTTGAAATTCCATGTTTGACAGTTTTGTTTTGTCAATATCAATTCGTTGATTAAACAAATTTGATTTGTGGTTCATTGTTCGAATGTAAGGTAATTCAGTTTGGCAACGGTGTGGGATGTGGGATCAGCCTGTGTGTGTGTGTGGTACCAACAGACTGATCCCATCCTGCACACAAACAGCAAAAAAAAAATACATGTACTACTGTCTTTTCCGCTTGAAATATGATGCTTGACCGTTATTTTTCTCAATCTCAATCATACAAATTTACAAAACGTTGATTTATGGTTCATGGCTCGAACGTAAGAAACATCTGTTTGGCAACAGTGTAAGATCAGCCTCTGTGTGTGGGACCATTAGACTCATCCCATTCTGCTCAGAAACAGCAACAACGCAATTGCATCTACTATTGTCTTATTCCGTTTGAAATAGGATGCTTGAAGGTTATTTGTCTCAATCTTGTACAACAACAAGACATTGATTTATGGTTCATGGTTCGACTGTGTAAGAAACATCAGTTTGGCAACAGTGTAAGATCAGCCTCTGTGTGTGGGACCATTAGACTGATTCCATCCTGCTCACAAAGAGCAACAACAAAATTGCATCTACTACTGTCTTATTCCGTTTGAAACAGGATGCTTGACCGCTATTTTTCTAAATCTCTATTGTACAAAATCAAGACATTGATTTATGGTTCATGGTTCGACTGTGTAAGAAGAAATTTATTTCCCCACAATTTAAAACTTCAGTAAAGATACAAAATTTGTCAAGAGGGCCTTGACTTGAGCAAATGTAAAAACTCACACACAAAAAACACGAATTTCAGAAGAGCACAGACTTATATCTACATGTATAAACCTTTGCAAAACTCGGATACTTAATTTCGACCAAAGTACAATTGCGCATTGATGAATAATGATTCAAAAACTTCCGTCGCCACACACATCTCCAGAACATTACTTATTCCGGATATTAAGCGGAAAGTTAATGCTAGATTAGGTCTTATATTCTGGTTGATTCCCAGATTCTTGACTATGTGATTTATCACTGCGTTTAAAGTGTCCATCTGACACCTAGTAAAGTCATACGAATGAAGATAAATGGAGAAAGTGATAACAATATGGCGAGGGATTGTAGGGTATAACCAATCTAGAAAAAAGAGAAAAAGAAGATACGATTGAAGATACATTTTAGGCAGCATTTTTATCCAACATACAGTATGTACAATCCTCTGAAAATTAAAAAAACCCACAAAATTTAAGAATTGAGACACGATGTCATTCCATTTCGTCAAATAAACAAAAGAACCGAAGGAAAAAGTGAAAAAAGAAGAAATATTAATTTATTTATTATTAAGTTCAAGCACTCTTATTTTTTTTTACTTACAAAAGAACGACATTCTTAATTCTAATTGATGAAGTGTTTCTAAGGAAACGCACTATTTTCTTCATCTTCAGCTAAACATGTAAATATTGTTCCTTGCGTTGTAACAGCGGGCGGGGGTCAACATTATACCCAAGCTTAAATTACATTTCAACTTGTTGGGAAGCCTCCACTTATAAGGTTGGATCCCCGCTGAGGTAATATCGTACACAGCTAGAAAAAAGGGTTTAATTTTGCACCTTTTTTGAAAAAATATACCTTCTCCTTAGAGTGCAATATTTTACAAACTAAAGTTAGATGCGAGGTAGCTTTGTGGTTCAAAATCGTGCGATGGAGGAGTGACATCATTCCAAGCAAAACACCATAACGACTGCGCTACTTGCCGCTTTCGACCAATGGACATATTAATAAGAAATCAAAATATGCTAACGCATTTCCCCTAAAATTCTACAAAAGGTATACGCTAGAAAAGAACGTATTTCTGTTGTTATAATGTCCATCGGTCAATAAGAGCGGACGGGTATACAGCAGCTCAACCAGTA
The DNA here is from genome assembly GCA_036244855.1 of Temnopleurus reevesii. Classification (NCBI taxonomy): domain Eukaryota; kingdom Metazoa; phylum Echinodermata; class Echinoidea; order Temnopleuroida; family Temnopleuridae; genus Temnopleurus; species Temnopleurus reevesii. The sequence goes on along the minus strand of BQKZ01000464.1, from coordinate 113,369 downwards.
GATCATTTGGCTTGTAATGAAGCGATTCTTCATGGCGCAGGTTCGAATCCCACAACTACCGTTTTTTTTTCAAATATCTTGTGAAATATTATATCTTAATGAAAAAGTATGCAATATTCCATACTACAAATAGGTGTTTTTTTATGTTGCATCATTTTGCACATCAAAAATGTTAAAGTTGCACCCCGTTCTCACGTGCAATAGAGAGTTAATGGGAACATTGACTATGCAAAAATGTATCTCCTTGTTTCTTGTCGTTTCCCCATTCTCCCTTCCATCTCTCCTCCCTCTCCATCTCACTTTCTCCTCATTCTCATCCTCCTTCCTGAGATCATACTAACATAATCACCTACCGCTTCTGGGAAACTTGTGATTGGCGAATCGCATCCGTATTAGCCATAAAATCGGGTTTTTATGACGGCACATCTGTCTTCCTATAAACGTCGCCGCAGACACAAATGAAAAGAAAACTACTTAACATTGGAAATAAAAAGTCAAAGACTAAAAATACTCTCGCTGCTATCAAAATGAAAGGGGAATCGAAATTAATTCCGAAATTTGGAACATGGAATTCTTACTAACAAATTATGACACAAATATTTTTATCATTTTATAATAATCATTTTGACCCAGCAATAATAAACAGACTGATATCTGCAAAAATCCTTTTGACGTAGATGAGAACTAGTCCTACTCGGTTTAGATTTTGTATGGAAGCATGTATAACTATTGGAGATGGGTAAAATAAAAATAAAAACTTATGCATATTTTCATTCGCTGTTATTCGATTTCCCTGAAACATAAATAAGTCAGAATGATATGAATGTTTTCTATAAATCATTTTCGTTTACCTTGTTAGGACAATTCATTTTTCATAATCACTGCAAATCATTCGATATTGGACGTCCACTTTTGGAAAACAGATGTAGAAAATACAGACAATGTTGAGTATTTGCATTCATACATCTCTTAAATGCAAATGTTGATCGATTTTGAAGTCACTTTCGACGTGAGAGTAGTTTCGCGGAAAATCTGCAATTTTTCTGATTTGCAAATGAACAAAACGATCTAACTCAAATCGCGAATCAAGCCTGGATTGGCAAGAACATAATCGCCTCTACTTGTTAGTAGGTCCAGACAATATTTTATCTCCATATCGAGTAAACTTTCAAAGTACACTTTGCTAGAATTTCCAGAAAATTGATTATTCTGAACAAGTCGATTTAAAGACTTCTTGCCTCATATTCGACAAAATAATTTTGCTGTACAGTGTAAGTCAAGAAAACAGAGCTCTGACTTTCAAAATATCATGTTCACGTGAATTGGGTCGATAACGACGAAATACAAAAAGTAACATGATTCTAATTTCATCTAATAATGGAGATATTTCCATTACTTAAACTAAGTTTACATGCAGTTTTTTGAGCCGTTTGGTTCTATAGGTTGATCGCAGACGCAGCTGATTTGGGTCATTTGATATAGTGATCACGCCAACAAACATACATACAGACCAACAAACAAACAAACAAATGATTAAAGAGATTTAAAAAAAATGTCCATTGTGCCGTCATGTATGCACCTTTCTTTAGTATGCTTTGACAGATTAGGGGGTGTTGCTCAAACGTTGCAATTGATCGCAAGTTGCAGTTGATCAAAACGCGCCAATGGAAACCATTGTTTTATGCGCATCTATATAGTTAAATGCGCGTACCGTGCGCGAATGAAAATGCGGGTTACACTGGGCAAAGTTGCAGTTGATTTGCAGTTGATTTTGAGCAACACCCCCTAAGACAGATGTATAAAACGTTCATTATTTTCAATACAAAAAAATCAGGGCCTAAGTTTTAAGAGTTAAGTTGCATTGTGAAGATTGCAAATTTCATCATTCTAAAATAAGGCATCTAATGAAAGGGCAATATGCAAAAATGAATATAGAATTACCCTTCGTTTGAACATAATCGTATGGTTTTGTTTTCTTTATCAACTTTTTAGTATATTATGTTTTTCTTACCCATCAGGGTTTTTTATGATTTTTGCCAGACGATTCGTATATCACTTACAGACATAATAAAAGTAAATCACCATATTCAATGTTGCAATCATGACAGCTAATTGCCACGATGTGAGGAACAGTCTCAGTATAATTTCGGTGTTCAATGAATGCGTGATGATAAAAATATTCTATATCATGATATCTATTCATCACGCGTCCCTAATTTCTACCAAACTAGTAATGACTAAGTGCTCACATTCGAAAGAAGGAGAGGATAGATCTCTGCAATGATTAAATTCACTTTAGTTTAAACATCTCAATAGACGTTTTCGTTATAACAAATATTATCCAATTTCTTTTTACAAATGAAAAGCTATTTGGAAAATCTACCGACAAGAAACTGAATAATATTTTTTTAGGCAAAGCTTTGGCGGAGACTTTTACGTTATTGCTACAAAATGTAGAGCTATTTCCGATTTCAATATCACTTACAGACACATCAAAAGTAAATGTTGCAATCATGACAGCGAATTGCCAAGATGAGAAACATTCTCATACACTATAGTTCCGATGTTAGGTGAAGCCATAGTAATGACAAATATTATGTGGCATTTATTCTCAATGTCTCTCATCTCTACCATTCTAGGAATTACTAAGTGCTATGAATCTAAAGGAGTACAAAATAGAGTTGCACTTATCAAATTCACTTGTTTAAACATCTAAATGGAATATTTCGTTATAATAATGAACGAAACCTCATTTCTTGGAACGAATGAGTATAATTTAGAAAAGCTTTGAGGTAACCTCTTTTTGAATAATCAAACTGACTGGCAAATGACAATTACTTTATGAGAACTTTGTTAAAGACTTTTTACGATATCTTTGCAAAATTCTCCGATTTCAATATCATACTCTCTAAATTCCTAGGATCGAAAAGTCAATCTAATAGATTGTAGTCAGGGACCAATCTAAATTGGATTGAAATTTTCATTCTAATAGATTTGAAATTCAATCTTATTTGATTGAAAATTTCAATCGAACTTTGGATTGGTCCCTGACTACAATCTATTAGATTGGCTTTCAATCTTAGGAATTTAGAGAGTACAGACATATAAAAATAAATAATCTGATAATTATGACAGTTAATTAAAACAATGTGAAGAATATTATCAGTATGATTCTGGGAAACGAGCATGTTCTCACTCAGGACCAACTCTGTATAGTTCCATTAATTCCCTTCCACAGAGTCTGATAGCTTCCAATTCACCGTCTTCCTTCAAGGGCAACCTTTAATTAGTACTTATATTAAGTTTTTAAAAATTATTTTTATTTGTATTTCATCACTTTAATTAATTTTCTCTGAGCGCCTCGAAAATCTGATGACGATGTAAAGTGCGCTATATCCACGCACTATTATCATTATTATTATCATTATCTTTGTCATTATTATTATTATTACTATTACCATTTTAATATTTTTAATATTGTTATTATTATCATCATTATTGTTCTTACTAGTATAATTATTATCATCATAAGTATCATCATTGCCAGTTTTATTATATCATTATAAATGTTATTTCATTATTACTATTATTACTATCATTATTATTATTGTTATTATCATTATTTTTATTATTATTATTATTATCATTATTATTATTATTATTATTATTATTATTATTATCATTATCATTATTCTTATTACTATAATTATGATTATTATTATCATTATTATTATTAATACTATGAAACCAGTTATAAAATCAGTTATAAAACAAATTAAAACAAATGCCTGTGAATTGTAATGATATGAAATGTCATAAAATTCCATGCATGTAAGGAAATGAAAGTGCAATTGTCATGAAGGGTTCATGCAAAAGTATAACCTTTACCTACCGTCACTTCAGGAAAACAGTTACGACAACTTTGGTGGAGAATATCTTTTAAAATCCTTATTTTCCCTTTGGTATTACAAAATGCTTTCAAAACGTCACGACTTGTCTAGCTTGTTATCAAAGATGTTTCCTGCCGATTGTATATAGGTTTCATTGAGGCTAAGAAATCACTGGAGATAAAAAAAAATACTCTTTAGGGTTTTTTGACATACAAAGGCCAAGTCCCTTACTATAGCGATAACCTAAATTTAAGGCTTCCTCAAGTGGGGATAACATGTACTTTTTGGCATTCTTGTCACATTTAGTATCGTTAGAATTATCGCATTTCGGTAACAATATTAATATCATCTAGCTCATTTTCGCATTCCCTTATTTCTCTCCGAGTTCCATTTTTTCCGCGTTCTCCAATTTCACGCCTTGACTATGTGCAAAAGAGCGCCATTTCCGAGAGTACACTAAAACTGTTCTGAGCACCGATCTTTCTGAAATGCGATAAATGATGTTCCCCATGTGGTTTCGGACTGAAGGAGTATTTCGTGTGCAGACTTTTGTTATCATCAGTGAAGCAGATTTATCAACGACTTTTTAGAATGGTGCAGCTAAAATCTGCCCTTTACACGAGGATTTGAACATACATTATTTTACAACAAGAAACTTTAAAATCGTTGGTATATTTCGGCAAAGTTTTTTTTCAAGCTGTCAAACAAGCCGCCTGAGCTACAATATAATTTCAATTCATTTATCAAAATCTGTGAAATAACTAAGGAAAGATAGCGAGCTTTTACTTATTCATCGTAAATATTAGTGTTAAACACTTCTTTATATGATACCGAGTTTTTATTCGTATATCGAATTTATTTTGTACCTGGACCCCTTGGAAGAACAGAGGTATTTGTTTTAATTCCTCTGAAAAGGCAATCCAGCCAGTCTTATTAATTGCAAATATTTATTTTTACACATGTAGATTTGTCTAATGTATTCTGATTTTGTAGTATGTTATATGTTATTTGTCTTTTTTATTGATTGGTAATAAAGTACAATACAATTCAATACAAAATAGCGAAAATGAAATAGTGCTACCCAATACACTAATGCCCTTTTCTGTGTTTAGTAAGGAAGATTATTTATAGTTATTGATTCAATTACATTAATTTAAGTGTTTTTTATATCATATTTACGCCAACCAATAACTGTTATCGACATCAATTGATTTATACTGATCTTTTCGACTCAGTTAATTAACATATTGGCACAATTACGAAACAAAATATAATAAAGACGGTGTGCATCAATAATTCTATTGCAAATACGTTTAATTTGAAATATGTAATATGACAACATAAACAACGATATATCCTGATTTGTTGATTTTCCTTTTATTTCATAAGTTGCTAATCTCTGTTTTCCAAATTCAGCTTAAAATTTCAATGCTCTCTATGCTCCTTCTGTTAAGTGTCATCTATGGCTTATGTTTAGTTAATCCTATATATCGTCATCGTTTTCACGAAGTGGCCTCTGAGCGCTCTCGCGCGCAAAAGTTAGTTTGGAGATAAACGCTTTTAAAGTTTTGCGTTTTTTCAATCGCTTTTTTCAAGACATTAAAATCTGCATTGATAAATATTTCTTTGATATTCTGAAAGATTATTTTCTGAAGGTTTATTTTATATTTTGTTCATGTCACAGCAATGCTGATTTATTAAATGACAAGCTCCTATTTGTGAAGGACATTGACAGGCCGGTTCGTGAAAACGAAAAAATGCAAACTGCGCCGTTCTTCGCTTTCACGAAGTGGCCTCGCATCGTACGCGGACTGTGTCCACTGTGGCTTCTGCAAAATACCGTTTTCACGAACCGGCCTTGCTGACGCGCGCGCTGCGCGCGGCCTCTTTCCGTCCATGCTTAACGTGTTTTATAGTGTTGATGGGTGCTGCACGCACGGACTCGCCGTTTGATAAATTTGTTTACATTGTTTTGCCATTTTCCTTTCTTATTTCTCCTTTCTCTTTTTCCTGTTTTTCTTTTACTAGTCTCGTGCTCGAGACTGATGATTAAAATTATTTTAGTTTAGCCTGGCAGAGGTGTTAAACATA
>BQKZ01000464.1:78098-107207 GCA_036244855.1 Temnopleurus reevesii | reverse complement strand
ATAAATAACAGAGCAAAAGGAATGGTATTCAATCTAATCAAAATACTCTGTTGTTCCATCGATCCTAAATATCTCAGATAAATCTTTTTGTAAGCTACAAGTAGCTTACTTGTCCAAAATTGGAAGGAAAATCCTGCGCAGGCACATTTTCTTACATCTAACTTAAGTGAACACTGTTCATCGAAGCATGATTCTTTTTTCCAATTTTTTATATCACTAGAAAGGTAAATCCTTCAGCTTTCTATACATATCAACATGTCTTCCTAAAACCATATATGCTCAATTTGCCAACCATTTCAAAAGTGTTACGTTTTTATTGAGACACACTGTATATTCGTATAGCGAAAATGAAAGTGCTGCACAAAACACTAATGTCCTTTTCTATGTTTAGTAAGCAAGATGATCTATAGATAATGATTCCATTACATTAATTGAAGTGCTTTTTGTATCATATTTACGTTAACCAATAACTGTTATATACATCAATTGATTTATACTGATATAAAAGCATGCTTCCTGAATTTGTTCAATACGTCTGAAAGTATGCATTCGGTTGTTTTCTCGATATTCTAATATACTGTTCAGAAGAGAATTTTTTTATTGTACAAATTCGTCTGACCTCTATTTGACATAATAATCATGTTATATTCATGACACCGGCTTTCTGACGTATCAACATTTATAATCCATTAGCGTCTCTATGGAAATATTTGCCTTTGAAATTCACCGTGCACGAAAATCTTGGCATCAAAAGTCCATTGTGTGCTGTATAAAGTGCTTTAATATACATGTGTAAACTGCAGCTGACAGTAATTTTGTTGCAGCTAAGGATAAATCAGTATATTAGATTTCCAGCGTAGAAAACTGCACAGTGAAATGTAGGGGAAAAAAGCATAAAATATCAACGATCGCAGCAAAACCAAGGCTCTGGCTTCAATTCAATCAAATCGTTGGAAATCATTGGTGGAGGAATATTTTCAATTGATGTCCTGCTGACGCACATTTTCAGCCCTGTTAGCAACAACATTACAACCCCCCCCCAAAAAAAAAAGAAAAATTAAGAAGAGATGGGAGTATTGCGTGACACCACCTTTTGTATGGCCCTATACATGTATTTTTTTATTTAAAAAAATATTTTCTATTTAATGACTCCCTTGTTTTCTATCATCAATTTCTACTGTGTAACATCTATTGTCTATTTTTGCATTAGCCACAATAGAGTATACTTACGTTTGATAACCACATAATCTGACTGTTCAATTTTTTTACGTTTCTTTTGCTAAGTATTAATCATTCCTTAAGAAAAAAAATATGAGCAGGGATGTTAACCGTTTCAGAATATGCGTGAGGTACAAAATGAAATGCGAATAATGCTATACAGCTGAACACATATGACAAAAATCCATCAAATCAAATAAAGATAAAAAAAATTACTCGTGCATATTCCGAAACGGTTGGCATCTCTGCATGACTATATGAAATCCATCAAAACAACAACAAACAACAAACTAAAAATTAAAAACAAAAATAAAAAATAAGAGGAAACGTGACAACAATAAACCATGCTCTCACTCATCCATTTGCAGTGGAAGCTTTGAAGTACAAATGGCAAAATTACCTCGTGCATATTCCGGAACGGTTGGCATCTCTGCATGATGAGATGAAACTCAAGGACAAAAAACAAAACATTCAACAACAAACCCCTCCCCCCAAAATGAGAGGAAACGTGAAAACAATAACCATGCTCTCACTCATTCTATTGTAATGAAAGCCATCATATCATATGAAAATGCACCTCGTACATGTTTTTTTTTTTCTGGAACGGTTGCCATCCCTGCATGACAAGTGGAAACTCACCTTCATCCTGGCGAAATTTATATCCTGGTATCACGCAGGAATCGAAGAGTGTACATAGTACTCTTCGATCACCAGTAAATAGCATTTCATGGAAGTTCTGTTGCACCGTTTCACAGAATTCACACCTAAAAGTGTGATTTCTTACAGGTTGAACATCTATCTCTCCTGAGCAGATCTGATGGCCGACCGAGTCATTGCAAAGGCCGACTCACACCTTTGCGTTTTTGGCCTGCGTCGGCCCGGCGTTTTTTTTTTAATAAAAAACGCTCCCTTTATGCACAAAGACGCATGTCATAATCATGATAATGTGGACTGATGCTCGGCGTACGTGCAAGCCGAACGTCAGTCCACCGTCTGATCTGCGTATGCTGTGCGTCAAGGGAACGGTTTTTTTTTAATTAAAAAAGACGCTGTCCCGACGCAGGCTAAAAACGCCAAGGTGTAAGTCGGCCTCTACGATAGTCGTGTGTAGAGTCAAGTTTTCTAGTATAATGCACGAAGAACGTGCCAGGCGTTGACAACTTAGGAATTGGCTGATCTATATTTCATACAAAATACGCAATTTACATAGCTATCAATGAAACGGCTTCCAAAGAGAAGTAAAAATTCAGCTTCTTATTTCTAGGACAGAATTAGATATCTATCGTAAAATTTTATATCAAGATACTTCAACCTGTGCTTTGTAATAGGGTGAAAAAACCCGTTGTTCTTGTGCATTCAATCAGATTTTCTCATTATTAGTGTTATCATTTTATTTCTTTTTTTACTTTTGTTATAAACTATTTTGACATTTGAATGTAATTTAGCGTAACCAGCTATATTCAAAAGGGGTGCGGGTCATTCATTCAAGATTAAATCAAAGCAATATATGCTATGATAAGCAATGAAAAGAGCTGCTCAATACATCTATAAAGTAAATGAAAAAAAATACTTTGAAATCGATAAACAAATTAATAAAAGAATGGTTCGATGTATACTTTAAGAAGATTTAGAGATTGATAATAACAATAATTGCATTTTGACTTTGGTACCTCTCGTAATAATGCTCATGATATCAAACTTAACAGTGTGACCTTGTAAGTCTACTGTTTGTCTTATTAGGATTACGTGATCTGTGTAAAAAAAAAATTAGCCCCCCCCCAACAAAAAAAAGGGTCCGCGTAAATTGTATTCCTTCTGCTTATTCATATCACATCAAATCTCCTTGAACCCGTCATACAGTAAGTCAGTGTTTTTGTTTGTTGATCACACGCCTTATACGCGCCATTTTTGTTAAAGGCATGTCATACGTTCTTCGTTGTGTATCTCGAGCGTATCCTAAACGGGCGCATACGATTGACGACTTGGAACGCAGAGAAACTTTTGGGAGAGAGATTCTACACACGTATATATACCACTGAGAGATGGGAGTCAAATCTTTGGTTGAATGGTGAGAATCAGAACCCCTTTCACGCATCCATACCAAATGATTGTGCATAATTAAGTTAGATTTTATAGGAAAAGTTACTTCGTGGCATCACCATTCTACATGCTCCCAATCTACCTTTTATACCACTCTTCTCTCCCGCATTATACCAGATTTAAGTTTCCCGCCCTTGGATGTTCACACTAGATTTTCTTTTTTTTTTATGTAAAGCTAGATTTTCCCGCCCTCCGATATAAGGTTCCGTTTTCCCATCTCCCGGAGCTTAACTTCCCCGCTCTCCAATGCAAAACGCCAGTTTCCCGCTCTCCTATAGAATGTTGTCTCCACTTCTTCCTCCCTCCTTTCCCGATCTCAACGTTCCCTCCCTCCCATGTTGTCACTATAGATTTTTGATGTAAAGCTCCATTCTCCTGCCCTTCGATGTAAAACTCCATTTTCCCGCCCTCCTATGTAAAACTCCATTTTCCCACCCTTCGATGTAAAACTCCATTTTCNCGCCCTCCGATGTAAAACTCAATTTTCCCGCCCTTCGATGTAAAACTCTATTTTCCCGCCCTCCGATGTAAAACTCCATTTTCCCACCCTTCGATGTAAAACTCTATTTTCCCGCCCTCCGATGTAAAACTCCATTTTCCCACCCTTCGATGTAAAACTCCACTTTCCCGCTCTCTGAAGTTGTCTCCATCCTGTCCTTCGCCACTTCTTTCTTCCCGCCTTTTCCAAATCTCAAATTTCCCTCCCACCCATCATGCCCATGTTGTCACTATAGATTCTCGATGTAAAGCTAAGAACACACGAGTGGCGTCATGGGTGCAATTCAAGCCGTCGCTGTGAGAGCAAAGGGCCACCAAATTTGGAAAAATAAAGAACTTCCCACTTCCCACTTCCCACAATAAGTCTAGCAGACAAAAGAAAATGACTTTCGTGTTATTTAGCAAACAGGTGCGACGCATGCTATACATTTCTTTGTCGAATAACGCGGCAAGAATGTGCTTATGTATGCGAGATCCACTGTGAATGATTGCATGAGACGCTGTTCAGTTTGTCCACTTTCTTTGTTTTCCACATGCACAGTGCGTAATTGACCGTTCATGTTCACGGTAGTTCATCTCACTCTCTTGCGGTATGTCATGTGTAATAGACCCATCAATTACTTTTCGCGTTAATTTGCTTCAGTGACATCAATGTAGTCCTCTCTGTAGTAGGATAGGCCACTTGGTTTTTCCTTTTTTTTTTACTCTTTTTTTTTTTTTGCTTCCGTAGTTTCGTCGTCTTCAGGGAATTAACCTCGTCGGTGGATGTTCAACTCCCCGTTTTAGATCAGAAAAAGGGGTCAGAGAGAATGCCATAGTTGCATTTCCTTTTTATAGTGGTCAGTTTTAAATAATTATCTGTAACACGATATGAACTATTTCCGTAAGATAAAGTTGGTCATAGGACATGTACGCTGAGTATTGAACTGTGCGGACTCGGCAATCACAAGCCGTTCCGATTTGAATAGCTTCATAAAGAAGCGTTGAATAAATGGCGTCTGACTGAATTTTACGGAAATAGATTTTATCGTGTTTTATATGAGATTTTACTGAAAATTTCAATCTTAATGGGGAATTATATAAAGGGGTAAAATAACACGAATAAACTTTGAAAATTTTAACAAACTCGGATAATAGTTCAAAAGTTATGAATTGTCAAAGTCTTAATTTTCACCTTTGAAGGGCATCCTTGAGTTGGCAACTCTGGCATGTGATGTTGATGAGCTCATTAAAATAATAAATCGATATCATACTTCAAATGAGGGATCATTGCAATTCTTTTTAAATGATTGCTGAATTGATGTGGCTATACATTATTCAACCCAAACACGATTTTGTGCACATTTCATAAAAAGGAGGAAATGGAAAAGTTTGAGAGTTGTCCATGTTGGCAGCCATTTTGTGGCTGTAGGTTGCCAACTTAAAGAGTCTATGAGGGGTGTAAATCAAAACTTTGAAAATTCATAACTTTTGAGCGGATCATCCAATTTTGCTCAAATTTTCACAATTTTGTCATTATACCTCTCTTCATCCGCTGACAGTACATTTATGTCTGCGCTTAATTTCCCCTTCAAATGCTCTAAGGATCAACCTAGCTGCAGTTTCCTCACTGCACCGGTCAAAATAATCACACCTCCCCTGCATACCCCTACATCACACGATCAATATCAGACATTAACTTAGCAGACGAAGTACATGCCTCGCAATTACGTTTCGCTACATGACTCGTGGTTTTTGAGGTGGAGTAAAGACAATTTGGCCCGCACTGGTGATCTGATGGAATGAAAATATCAATTTGGCTGACGGTAATCACGACCCCGAATTTTCTTAGAAACCAATTACTTATCACATAACCCCTGGTGCGGGATAATAGAAATATGATGTTCATGGTCATGTTGTCGGGTGGAAAGGTCCTGAATAGTTCAACGAAGTATAAGATTGGCACCCATCCTCAAATTTAGGGATTGGTGGAACGCATGTGTTATCTACGGCAGGTAAAACAAATAAACAAACAAACAAAAGGACCAAAAATGTATAAGTCAAGACATTGATGGAACGCACCTCAACATCTACGGTTGCCAAAGCATACTGTCACCCAGACATACACACATACACACACACATAAAAAACACTAAATACAAAAAGTAAAGATATTGGTGAAACGCACCTCTACGGCAGATAAATCAAACAAACATCCAGATAAGGCATAAAAAGTCAAGATATTGATAAAACCCATCGCTCATCTACGGTAGGTAAAACAGACAAACAAAATCAAAGAAAAATCGTAAGCACATTGGTGAAACGCACCTCTTATCTACGGTAGATAAATCAAACCAACAAATAAACACACAGAAACGAAGAAACAAACAAACAAACAAACAAACAAAAAGTAAAAGATATTAGTGAAACGCATCCATATCTACGGTAGATATGAAAACATTTTGGGAATTTTTTCAGTGACGATTTCCCAAAATATCATCAAAGTTTTAATTCTGTTCCATTTCAGTGCTTTTTTATTCGTATTTCTTTACGATGATGTCGTACTACATGCGCAAACCATGGGCTTTAGGCGCAATGGTCAGAGTTAGGGGAATTCTAGGTAAAAAGGATCCCAAGTTTGAACTGATGATCTTTTTTAAAGTTTTGCTCGTCAGTTCTTCGAGGGGGGCGAACAAATTGGTGCGGAGAGGGCGATGGAATGTACTGCACAAGCTGTAATGTTTTTTGTGTATAATATGTACTTAGTAATCACTTCAGGGGGGGGGGGCTCTCAAAATTTGAAATTGGAACTGGTCGGGCCCTGGGTCTTCAAATCCTCGTTGTGCTCATGGTATTAGGCTAACGGATTTTATCATAACTATCATTATCGCCATTTTTGCGGCTGTTAGAGTCCACATCGTCTTTTCAAAAAAAAATTAAAAATTAAATGACGTGTCAAGGCCTTCCCCCCAACCATGTATATAGCGCCATTTTGAGTTGCTATATACGTTAAATACACATTCTGAATTGATTGGTTGGTTTAGTACGTTTTCTGTTTGCGTTTCATCAAGGCACAGAAACAATTTAGATAGTATATCATATCATACATAAAGAATATATAGTTATTAAACCAAATATTATTGAATAACTTATTAGTGGTGTGAAAGAACATTTGATGTAATGTATAGTAATCATCATGGCTTCGACAAACTAGTTGGAATATAGGCAAACGCTTCATGAGTATTGCTTTAAAGCCAAATCGATTACAGGTTTGTCTGGATTTTAAACCTCAACTGCACTGCCCGTCCATTACTATACATTCCTAGTTGTCTTATCCACATGAAAAAAAAAAGAATCCATTCAAAGACATTGAAGCTTTTTTTTCAATGTAACTATTAATTTTCGATTTTTTAAGATAATAATGATAATCATAATATACAACACTTACATAGCGCTCAATACGAAGTGTTTCTAAGCGCTGTGTGCATTATTACCCGGCTATAGCATGGCTACCATTCGGCGCTCACTCATTCAAGGAATTTCTTCCTACCGGTACCCATCCACCTCGCCCGGCTTGAGTGCAGCACAATGTGGATAAATTTCTTGCTGAAGGAAATCGACGCCATGTTTGGGATTCGAACCTACGACCCTCGGGTTGAAAATGCTTTCTAATAAATTTTCACGACAATCGAGTTTTACCTTGAACAATATGTCTATTGAAACTGCAAAGAACGAAGCGTCAAAATCATTTTTANACGCACTGGTGATCTGATGGAATGAAAATATCAATTTGGCTGACGGTAATCACGACCCCGAATTTTCTTAGAAACCAATTACTTATCACATAACCCTCGTCGCGGGATAATAGAAGTATGATGTTCATGATCATGTTGTCGGTTGGAAGGATCCTGAATCTGAATAGTTCAACGAGGTATAAGATTGGCATTCACCCTGAAATTTGGCAAGAATATACTTGGTATAAGAAGCTGGTCCCTTCATGGGGGGGGGGGGGGGGGGTGGTGGAACGCATCTCTTATTACGGTAGGTAAAAGAAAGAAACAAACAAACAAAAGGACCAAAAAACGTAAAAGTCAAGACATTGATGGAACGCATCTCAACATCTACGGTTGCCCAAACACACTGTCACACACACATACACACACATACAAAAAAAAACCTAAATACAAAAAAAATAATAATATTGGTGAAACGCACTTTTTATCTGCGTTAGATTAATCAAACAAACATCCATACAAAAAAATACAAACAAATATGGAAAATAGTCAAGATATTGATAAAACTCACCGCTTATCTATGGTAGATGAAACAGACAAACAAAATTAAAAAAAAAAATCATAAATACATTGGTGAAAAGCACCTCTTATCCACGGTAGATAAATCAAACAAACAGATACACACACAACAGCGAATAAACAAACAAACAAAAAGTAAAGATATTGGTGAAACGCATCCCTATCTATGGTAGATATGAAAACATTGTGGGAATGTTGTCAGTGTCAATTTCCCAAAATATCATCAAAGCTTTAATTCTGTTCCATTTCAATGCTTTTTTATTCGTAGTTCTTTACGATGGTGTCGTACTACATGCGCAAACCATGCGCTTTAGGCCCCCTGGTCAAATTTGGGGAAATTTTAGGGCCCCAAATATGAACTGATGAACTTTTTCAAAATTGTGCTCGTTAGTTGCTCAAGGGGTCGAAAAATTCGGTGCNATCGGACATTAACTTAGCAGACGAAGTACATGCCTCGCAATTACGTTTCGCTACATGACTCGTGGTTTTTGAGGTGGAGTAAAGACAATTTGGCCCGCACTGGTGATCTGATGGAATGAAAATATCAATTTGGCTGACGGTAATCACGACCCCGAATTTTCTTAGAAACCAATTACTTATCACATAACCCCTGGTGCGGGATAATAGAAATATGATGTTCATGGTCATGTTGTCGGGTGGAAAGGTCCTGAATAGTTCAACGAAGTATAAGATTGGCACCCATCCTCAAATTTAGGGATTGGTGGAACGCATGTGTTATCTACGGCAGGTAAAACAAATAAACAAACAAACAAAAGGACCAAAAATGTATAAGTCAAGACATTGATGGAACGCACCTCAACATCTACGGTTGCCAAAGCATACTGTCACCCAGACATACACACATACACACACACATAAAAAACACTAAATACAAAAAGTAAAGATATTGGTGAAACGCACCTCTACGGCAGATAAATCAAACAAACATCCAGATAAGGCATAAAAAGTCAAGATATTGATAAAACCCATCGCTCATCTACGGTAGGTAAAACAGACAAACAAAATCAAAGAAAAATCGTAAGCACATTGGTGAAACGCACCTCTTATCTACGGTAGATAAATCAAACCAACAAATAAACACACAGAAACGAAGAAACAAACAAACAAACAAACAAACAAAAAGTAAAAGATATTAGTGAAACGCATCCATATCTACGGTAGATATGAAAACATTTTGGGAATTTTTTCAGTGACGATTTCCCAAAATATCATCAAAGTTTTAATTCTGTTCCATTTCAGTGCTTTTTTATTCGTATTTCTTTACGATGATGTCGTACTACATGCGCAAACCATGGGCTTTAGGCGCAATGGTCAGAGTTAGGGGAATTCTAGGTAAAAAGGATCCCAAGTTTGAACTGATGATCTTTTTTAAAGTTTTGCTCGTCAGTTCTTCGAGGGGGGCGAACAAATTGGTGCGGAGAGGGCGATGGAATGTACTGCACAAGCTGTAATGTTTTTTGTGTATAATATGTACTTAGTAATCACTTCAGGGGGGGGGGGCTCTCAAAATTTGAAATTGGAACTGGTCGGGCCCTGGGTCTTCAAATCCTCGTTGTGCTCATGGTATTAGGCTAACGGATTTTATCATAACTATCATTATCGCCATTTTTGCGGCTGTTAGAGTCCACATCGTCTTTTCAAAAAAAAATTAAAAATTAAATGACGTGTCAAGGCCTTCCCCCCAACCATGTATATAGCGCCATTTTGAGTTGCTATATACGTTAAATACACATTCTGAATTGATTGGTTGGTTTAGTACGTTTTCTGTTTGCGTTTCATCAAGGCACAGAAACAATTTAGATAGTATATCATATCATACATAAAGAATATATAGTTATTAAACCAAATATTATTGAATAACTTATTAGTGGTGTGAAAGAACATTTGATGTAATGTATAGTAATCATCATGGCTTCGACAAACTAGTTGGAATATAGGCAAACGCTTCATGAGTATTGCTTTAAAGCCAAATCGATTACAGGTTTGTCTGGATTTTAAACCTCAACTGCACTGCCCGTCCATTACTATACATTCCTAGTTGTCTTATCCACATGAAAAAAAAAAGAATCCATTCAAAGACATTGAAGCTTTTTTTTCAATGTAACTATTAATTTTCGATTTTTTAAGATAATAATGATAATCATAATATACAACACTTACATAGCGCTCAATACGAAGTGTTTCTAAGCGCTGTGTGCATTATTACCCGGCTATAGCATGGCTACCATTCGGCGCTCACTCATTCAAGGAATTTCTTCCTACCGGTACCCATCCACCTCGCCCGGCTTGAGTGCAGCACAATGTGGATAAATTTCTTGCTGAAGGAAATCGACGCCATGTTTGGGATTCGAACCTACGACCCTCGGGTTGAAAATGCTTTCTAATAAATTTTCACGACAATCGAGTTTTACCTTGAACAATATGTCTATTGAAACTGCAAAGAACGAAGCGTCAAAATCATTTTTAATAAGCAGTTATAGCTGTAAAATGTTACACGTTATCAACAACGCTTATTGCGTAGCCAATTTGCTAATGAAACTACTCCCTCCTAAAGGTTATTTCTGAAAGACGACCTTCAAACTAATCGTAAGCCTCTATATCGAGCAATGATCATCTAGCTAGTAATCAGAAAATAACAATTAGGCGGCATTTAACCATCGAGCTTTATTGAATATTGACCTTTATCAGTTTGATGTAATGCATTTTAATAACGTCTGAAAGCAATTTCATTTAATGTTTCTCTCCGCCACTTTGAAACGCGTTGCTGGGGGGAGATGGAGGCCTTTTTACGACGTTTGTCACAGCGACAAGCAGTCATTTCCCGACAGTTATAGCAACCGTCATATAGATTTAAAAAAAATTAAAGATTTCATTCGGTTAAGTCAGCGCTGACTAATATAGTCGCTGCGACAAATTTCATGGCACACTCTCCAGGGCCCCGTAACATAAAGCTTTCAAACCGATCGTACGATTGATATCAGTCGCAAGTCTATGAAAAGTCGTGTACTAAAGACTTCCAATTGATCGCAATATCTTTTGAGTTACGGGGCCCAGGTGTCATGACCTGCTGTATGTAATATATTTCCTATGAAGCCACTTTACATTTTTTTTGTTTTTGATGACAGATAAAGTTGTTCGACTCGCGAACTTGTTGTGTGATCATGTAGAAAGTTGCAATGTCAACACAACATAAACTATTTCCGTAGAATTAAGTCGAACGCTAATTCAATGCTCCTTTGTAATGGTATTGTAATCGAAACCGATTTGCAATTGTTGTGCTCGCACAGTTTAATACACAGCGGACTGATCTATTGTCCAACACCCACTTTATTAAGCGGAAATAGTTTATTTTATTTAAACACTATCAAGGGAAATTTTTAGGGAAGGGCAACTGAGCCTGCGCAATATTATTGAGAATAGAATAATGGTTGTGTTTCTATTATGTTCCTCTGCTCCTTTGCTTTGATTTGATTTTCTCAAAAGAAAGCATTCACAAATCCCCAAATTTCCCATCTTTTCTTGTGTCACTAAACCTGCGTCATCCGCAGTCACAACATAACATCGCATTACTTAAACAGTCATCCGAAGGAGTGATTAATCTACTTTTGCAGTTAATAATCTTAAGTAAATCCTGTTACCCATTCTGTGATGATTCGATTAACCGTATTGCGTATATTAACCTCCCAGCACCACCTGCAGATAGTAAAGGAACGGGAGGTAAAAAGCGCGCGAAACAATTGGCAAAAATTTCCGGTACCGCGATTACACGGAAAGAGGTGTATCGGATTCACGGATGAGGATGTTATTTAGAAAGCCATGAAAGAGGAGAGACAGGATCTTGTGATGTCATGATATCAAATATTTATTCTCGTCACCTAAAAGAACTGCTACTTTTAAATGCTCAGTAGAGTGACTACATTTTCCCCTCTTCTTTTCTTGCTACCTTTTCTTGAATTTATTATGTTGTCTTCTATCATTTGTTCAATTTATTATATTTCTATGCCATGTTTAATGTTTTATTGTTTATTTGTACTTGCGGCAGGAGTCTCTTGCAAAGCATTCCAACTACCGTGTCTTTAAAAGAATGAATGTAAGTCAATAATCCTCTTAAAGTATTGGGCAAAAGTTTTATACAACACTAGCCAACGTAATGTCCAAGCACCAATCGATCAACATGATTATATCTAACTTTAGTCAAATTTGGCAATTTTACCATGAATAAGCTGGACGTATTTTAACCAATAACTGTTGGATGGATCTGGACAGTATATTTCCCAGTATTGGGTTAATTTTTGCCCGACTTTTTGATAGTGTACCAAACCCAAACATTGCACAGATGCAAATTTTGCTCTGCAAGGCAACATATTACTGTGCAGTCATCATAATGTAATTCATTGCCTTCTTTGAAAACAATTCTGAATTGTCCTAGTCAATAAAATGAATCATTCATCGTTTGAAATCAACAATGGCCCAACAGGATTTTAACCAATACGGCATGTGTGGACAGTATGTCGCCAAATGTTGGTTAAACTTTTGACCAATTTTCTTTTAAAGTGTATCATACCCAAACGTTGCAAAAATGCAAATCCTGCTCAGGAAGATACCAAAATACTGTGTAGTCTGATAATAATGTAATTCATTGCCTTCCCTGAAAAAAAAAATCTGCATTGTCCTAGTCAATGAATGTAATCATTCATCGTATAAAATCAACAATGGCATAAATGGATTAATTCATCCTCAGATTTTACTCGCTTAGTTCGGGAATCTTTTCTATCTCAATCGTGTCACATCTGATAGTACCCAATGATATCTGTTTCAATTGACTTTTAAATTTCAATTTCGTCTAAATGTAAAGGACTTAGAAACTCTGCATGCTCCAGGAAAGGGTAAAAGTCCCGGGTAGGAGTTTAGGATTTGGGTTAATGGCCTCGTAAATTCGCCCCAATCCTATGCTTAACATTTTCTTGTTTTGTTTTTGTTTTGTTTTAATTTTTGCTCTACTTCTCCTCACTCGTTCTTTCAAATCTCTGCTCTTAAAATATTGGATGATATTTTCCTTACACTAGACAACATATTTGGTCTATGGTGTCCAACTTTTGCTTAAATTTGAACTATTAATGAATGTATGGACAGTATATTGCCCAATGTTGGGTTAAATTTTTGTCCGACTTTTTTGAGAGCGTAATATCAAACCCGAACGGAGCACATATAAAAAAACCTACCCCGGGTTGGGAAGATAGCAAAATACAATGCAGTCAGGTATTATGCAATTCGAAAATAAACCGACAATAGCTTGCAATAGCCTTTAGAAATAAGTGATTTCTGAATTGCCCTAGTCAATGAACATTATCTTTCATCGTATAAAATCAGCAATAGCATTAATGGATTAATTATCCTCAGATTTTACCCGCCGAGCTCAGAAATATTTTCGATCTCAAATTGTGTCACTTTTGATCATGCTGATAGTACCCAATGATATCTGTTTCATTTGACTTTTAGATTTCAATTTCGTCAAAATTTAAAGGACTATAAGAAACTCTACGTGTTCTGGGGGCGGGTGGGAGTCAATAGCCTCATAACTTCGCCTCCAATCCGACATTGAAGCCATATATGCCAATGAAGATTTCACTTGGGGTTAATTTGTGATAAAACGGACATGAAAAGAGGGATTCCGTGGGTAAAATGCACCAGGCGGCAGTCTGGACGAAGGGATTTAAAAGACTTCCTAAAGATATTTCTCTTTTCTTATTGATTCAACGAGAGATTTCATTATGACAAATACACAAGGTAAACTAAAATCAAGCAGGATTTGTTCATTAATCCAGAACGGTGGATAAATTCGTATATAAATCAAAGTAGATGGAATTAGAGTATTGGAGCATGAGAGAAGTGTCTCCAGAGATTTTGGGAGAATTATATTTCAATAAGAGCAGCAGTTTTGTTGTTTTTCCACCATGCCCTAGGGCAAACTATTATTGAATTTCAGTCAGAAAATATGAATAAAACGTTTATAATGAAATATCGCTGGATATTGTTCATATCTTTGGATTTATATTCATAGTTAATTTACAAGAAGTTGCACTCGCCAACTGTATGTTGGTATGTTTGTTGATATTTCCGTAAATTCAACAACATTGTTTATTGCAAAGACAATTAATGAACCAAACAGCTGACAGAATGCTATTGTCCTTTCGTGGGGCCTTTTACGTAATCATTTTCGTTCATAGATGAAACAATCAATTTATAACTGAGGCATGTATATTAATCGCAAGTCCATTGCAAAATGTGTACAAAACAGATACGATTAATTGCAAAATTAGTCGCACNCTACTTTTGAATACCAGACAGAGTTATTTTGACTACATTGTTTTTTATCTTCTCTCTCCGTTTTCTGTTACATTTTCTCGCTACTTTTTCTATGATTTAGTATTTCTTTCTTCTTTATTTTTGTCAATGTATTATGTTTTCTAATGTAATTTATTCTGTTTCTGTGATATGTATCATGCTTTATCTTGTAGGCCTATATGTACTCTCGACTGGGCTTTCTTGCCGTTTGAACTATCGTGTCTTTGAAGAAAACTTGAAAGAATGAATGATTAGATAAACAAATCTCCCGTGCCTCATTTTTGTTATCTTAGCCCTTTTATCTCATTTTCTTTCTTGTTACCTTTTTTTCTCAAGAATTTTTCATCTTGCCATTCTTCTGCCTTCCTTATAGTCTTCTTCGTCCTCTCCTTCTTCTTCTTCTTCTTCTTCTTCATCTTCTTCTCCTTCTTCTTCTTCTTCTTCTTCTTCTTCTTCTTCTTCTTCTTCTTCTTCTTCTTCTTTTCTTCTTCTTCATTGTCTTCAAATCTTCTTTTTTCCATTCGCCTTCTCTTCTCCAAATTCTCTAGTTTGGTTTGCTTTTTACACACTTTCTTCGAAAGCTACTCTCTTAAGGTATGGGGCAACTATTCAAACGCTTGAAAACATTTTCCACGTGGCTATTGGTCAACATAATTATGTCTAACTTTCACCGTGCATGTGATGGACATATTAAAACCAATAATTGTTGGATAGACATTATGTTACCAAGAGTTAGTGTAAATTTTGGCCGACTGTTTCAGAGTTTTGTCAAACCCAAACGTTGAACAGATACAAATCCTACTCCGGGAGATAATAAAATACTCCGCATGTCAGATGATAATGTAATTCATTGCCTTCTTTGAAAACAATTTCTGCATTCAATTGAATGATTTTTGTGTTGGGTAGATAAATAATTGAATAATTCTTGCCTTATCCCAACATGAATAAACACTGATTGACACCAAGAATGGTTGAGATTTTTTTCTCAGCTTCTCGGTAAAGCACTGTCAATCAGTGTTTATTCATGTTGGGATAAGGCAAGAATTATTCAATTAATTTATGCATTGTCTTAGTCAATAAGTATAATCATTCATCGTTTGAAATCAACAATGGCTCAAAAGGATTTTAACCAATAATAAATGCGTGGGCAGTATGTCGCCAAATGCTGGTTGAATTTTTGCCTGACTTTTTCAGAGTATTGTCAAACCCAAACGTTGACAGGGTTGAACAGATGCAAATCCTGCTCAGGAAGATAACAGAATACTGGCGCAGTCAGATAATAATGCAATTCATTGCCTTGTTTGATAAATCTACATTGTCTCAGTTAATTCATTGTATCATTCATCGTTTAAAATCAACAATGGCATAACTGGATTAATTTATCCTCTAATTCTACTAGCCGAGCTCGGGAGTCTTTTCAATCTCAATTGTGTCACATCTAATGGTACCCAATGATATCTGTTTCATTTGACTTTTAAACTTCAATTTCGTCAAAATGAAAAGGACAAACATGGGTGGGAGTCAATAGCCTCATAACTTCGCCCCAAACCCTATGCTTTATACATTTTATTGTTTTGTGTTTATTGTTACATTATTATTATTCATTATTATTTTTTTATACCGTTGCTCTACTTCTCCTCACTCGTTCTTTCAAATGTCCACTCTTGAAATATTGGGTAATTTTCAATTGAATGATTTTTGTGTTGGGTGGATAAATAATTAAATAATTCTTACCTTATCCCAACATGGATAAACACTGATTGACATTTTTTCTCAGCTTCTCGGTAAAGCACTGTCAATCAGTGTTTATCCATGTTGGGATAATGTAAGAATTATTTAATTATTGGGTAATGTGTTTACACTAGACAATATACTTGGTCTATTATGTCCAAATTTTGGTCCGCTTCATATATATATATATATATATATATATATATATATATATAACTTTTGGTCGATTTTAACCAATAAGGAATGTGTGGACATTATGTTGCGTAAAGTTGGTTAATATTTTGGTCGACTTTTTTTGAGAGTGTATCATACCCGAACGGTACGTATTGTTCGGAATATAACAAAATACGATACAGTCAGATTTTATACAATTCGAATGCAAACCTACAATAGCTTGCAAAGAGTCTTTAAAAATAAGTGATTTCTGAATTGTCCTAGTCAATAAATATAAACATTCATCGTGTAAAATCAACAATGGCATAAATGGATTAATTTATCCTCGGATATTTCTAGCTTAGTTCAGGAATCTTTTCGATCTCCATTGTGTCAACTCTGATCTTACCCAATGATATCTGTTTCATTTGACTTTTAAATTTCAATTTGGTCAAAATTTAAAGGACTAAAAAGATTTAGGGGAAGGGTGGGAGTCCTGGGTGGGAGTCAATAGCTTCACCGCAAATCCTTTTTTCTTGTTTTTTTTTTAATCTGTCGCTCAAATCCTCCACTTTGTTTCTTCCAAATATACACTCTTGAAATATTGGGTGTTTTTTGTACACTGGACAACATATTTGGTCTATTATTTCCATTTTTTTTGGTTGATTTTAACCAGTATGTCGCCCAATGTTGGGTAACCTTTTGCCCACATTTGTTAAGAGTGTATCATTCGGTGCATAGGTGCACAAGCTGCCTCGGTTCCGGTACAATAGCTTGCAAAGAGTCTTTAGAATTAAATGATTTCTGAATTATCCAAGTCAATGGATTTAATCGCTCATCGTATAAAATCAACAATGGCGTAAATGGATTAATTCATCCTCAGATTTTACTCGCCGAGTTCGGGAATCTTTTCGCTCTCAATAATGTCACATTTGATAGGAGCCAAGGATATCTGTTTCATTCGACTTTTAAACTTAAATTTCATCAAAATTTAAAGGACTAACGGAGAGGGTGGAAGTCCCTGGTGGGCAGGTGGGAGTCAATAGCCTCGTAACATCGCCTTCATTCCTATTCATTACATTTTCTAGGTTTTATGTTGTTTTTGTTGTTTTGGGGGGTGTTTTTTTTTACTTGAACTTTTATTACTCCTCCACACTCTTTCTTTCAAATCTACACTCTTAGAATGTTGGGTGAAATTTGTGTACAACACTTGACAACACATTGGCCGGTATTCCGATAGCGAGGTTTAAGTTAACCCTGGTCTAAATCTGTTGTTTAAGTATGGGTAGCCAAAAATGCCAAAATTGTTATTTACAATGTATAATTCTTATGTTGACTGCTCTCTTTTCCTATGCTCTAATAATGTAGAAAACTATTGAAGTTTTTTTTTATTCCGAGACAGATTTAAAAAGCTATGATACAAATGTGCTGGTAAATTAAACATCGACTGTTAAAGATTCAAGCCTCTTTTGGCTTCCCATAATTAAACCACATATTTAAACTCTAGTTTAAGTTAAACCTGACATCAGAATATGGGCTATTGGGTCTATTATTTCCAAATTTTGGTCGATTTTAACTAATAATGAATGTGTGGGCAGTATGTCGCCCAGTAATAGCTAAATTTTTGCCCGACCTTTTGAGAGCGTATCAAAACCCCGGAACGGTGCACAGATGCAAGTCCTGCCCCGAGTCCGTAATATAATAATAAAATACGATGCAGTCAGATTTTATATAATTCGAATGTTAACCTACAATAGCTTGCAATAGTCTTTAGAAATAAGTGATGTCTGAATGAAATCAACAATGGCAAAAATGGATTAATTTATCCTCAGATTTTACTAGTCGAGCTCAGGAGTCTTTTCCTTCTCAATAATGTCACATTTGATAGTACCCAATGATATTTGTTTTATTTGAATTTTAAATTTCAATTTCGTCTATTATTTAAAGGATTAACAAGACTCCAGAGTAGGCTGGGAGTTAATAGCCTCATAACTTCACCCCTAATCATATGCTTTGCCTTTTTTCATTCTGGTTTTTTTTGGCTGTTGCTCTACTCCTCCATGCACACTCTTTCTTTCACATCTACACTCTTGAAATGAACTGGATAAAATGTTTGTACACTGGACAACCTATTTGGTGTATTATGTCCAACTTTTGGTTAAAACTATTAATGAATATGTGGACAGTATGTCGCCCAATGTTGGGTAAATTTTGCTACACTTTTTGAGAGTGTATCAAACCCGAACGGTGCACAGATGAAAAATACGATGCTGTCATATATTCAATTCAATTCAATTCAATTCATTATATTATACAATTCAAATGCAAAATTACAATAGCTTGCAATAGTCTCTAAAAAATAAGTGATTTCTGAATTGTATAGTCAATGAGTTGAACCATTCATCGCAAAAATCAACTATGGCATAAATGGATTAATTTGTCCTCAGATTTTACGCGCCAAGTTCGGGAATCTTTTCCATCTCAATGTCACATCTGATAGGAGCCAATGATATCTGTTTCATTTGACTTTTAAATTTCAATTTCGGCAAAATTTAAAGGACTATAAGAAACTCTACGTGTTCTGGGGGCGGGTGGGAGTCAATAGCCTCATAACTTCGCCTCCAATCCGACATTGAAGCCATATATGCCAATGAAGATTTCACTTGGGGTTAATTTGTGATAAAACGGACATGAAAAGAGGGATTCCGTGGGTAAAATGCACCAGGCGGCAGTCTGGACGAAGGGATTTAAAAGACTTCCTAAAGATATTTCTCTTTTCTTATTGATTCATCAAGAGATTTCATTATGACAAATACACATATAGTAAACTAAAAGCAAGCAAAACTTGTTTATTAATCCAGAACGGTGGATAAATTCGTATATAAATGAAAGTAGATGGAATTGGAGTAAAAAAAAGAGCATGAGAGAAGTGTCTCCAGAGATTTGGGGAGAATTATATTTCAATAACAGCAGTAGTTTTGTTGTTTTTCCACAATGCCCTAAGGCAAAATCATATTGAATTTCAGTCAGAAAATATGAATAAAACGTTTATAATGAAATATCGCTGGATATTGTTCATATCTTTGGATTTATATTCATAGTTACAAGAAGTTGCACTCGCCAACTGTGCGTTGGTCTGTTTGTTGATATTTCCGTAAATTCAACAACATTGTTTATTGCAAAGACAATTAATGAACCAAACAGCTGACAGAATGCTATTGTCCTTTCGCGGGGCCTTTTACGTAATCATTTCACTTCGTAGATGAAACAATCAATTTATAAGTCCATTACAAAATGTGTGCAAAACAGATACGATTAATTGCAAAATTAGTCGCACTTTTTTTTTGTTACAGAGCCCTGGTCTGTATTTGAATCAACTTGATGTTCCTCAAAGCTTTGATCAAAGAAATCAAATTACTCATTTTCTGTTTCCCTCTCTTGATCATTTTCCTTTTTCATAAATGTTTTGACATTTTTAAACACTCACAAAATATACCAAATAAAGACGATATAAGACGGTATATACAATTTCGAATTCCACCGACAAAGTGCTTTGACTGGGGGGACATTTATCTGGTTTCCGAATTCCTTACCAGCGTTTATAAAAGTTTCTTGACCTTTCGCGACATTTTGTGACTTTTCTCCTTTCGTAGAGGGTGTTTCTCATTTCAATATTGGCAATACGTCCTTTAAGGTCCGATGAAAGATCAACGCACGTGAGGATAAGGTGGGAGTCTACGAAGTCAGGTTTAAATATCCCGACGAAGATGATTGTTCAAGACAGATACAGATGCAAATAAGCAATCATAAAAATACCATAACTTATGATGTGGAATGAACATGACCTTTTCAAATATAATATAATATAATATAATATATAAAATGACCTATGTGAACTTTGATCTTTGACATCATAAACCTTAAACAACCATACACAATTAAAAAGTTGGATATTTAAAAACAAATCTTATATTCAGGTTTGATTTAAAAAAAATCAAGCCTAATACAGATTGACTTAAAGTTCTGTTTATATTCCGAATGCATATAGAACACAAACTATTATATTATTCACCCGTCCCCCTGCTCGCCTCTCCTTTTACCCCTCCCTCTCTTTCTCCTCTCTTTCTTGGTGTTCATCATCGTTATTTGTTTATTTGCTTATTTACTTCTTGTAATGCATATCGAATTTTTTATCAATACAAATTTTCTCTGCAGGCAGAGGAAAATAGAGTTTTTACCCTTAAAAATGCATTCCTTACCTCTAAAAGAAAATGATATATGTAAAATGAAGGAGGAGGAGAAGAAGAATAATATAAGATGATTAAGAAGAGGAAGCAGTAGTAGTAGTAGTAGTAGTAGTAGTAGTAGTAGTAGTAGTAGTAGTAGTAGTAGTAGTAGAGGAAAAAAAAGAAGAAGGGGAGGCGAAGGAGAAGGAGAAGAAGAAGTAATATAACATGACAAAGAATAAAAGTAGTCATAGTAGTAGAAGAAGGAGAAGAAGAAGAAGAAGAAGAAGAACACGAAGAATAGGAAAAAGAGGAGGGACAACACGAACAAGAAGAAAAAGGGGAAGAATGACTAGATGAAGGAGAAGAAGAAAAGGCAGTGATGTGGGTAAATATGAACTTCTTTCGACCGCGAACATGCACTGTTCCGCATCCGCAGTATTTGCATAATTTGAAGGAGAATGGCCCCAATTTACAAACCAAAAAAACATATCTAAGATAAACTCAGAGCACTTCATTTTAAAAGACAAAGGGCAAACAGGAGGTAAAAAATACAATCCAATGTAGTCCCGCGCGATACGAAACGTGTTATTGCTTTACTGCCACTATAAATTCTTCGCAATGCCAAGCAATACTTGCGGGGCTGCTTTGAATTGACTTTTCGAAGCAAATTTTAATGGGGCATGTTCCGAAGCTCGAAATATAGATAGTATTTTGTGAGGTTGTCATGGGTGCCCGTTTCAAATTGTAGCAGTGAGAACGCACCGTTCTGATTTGATACGTTCGGCGAGATGTAATGAAAACGTACAATTTTTTAAGACACCGAAAGGTCGAAACTCTTCCTCCCAAAATGAGAATCTATGAGGAAAGAAACGACCCCGTCGGTTATCGTTTTATCGTTTAATTTTCTTGTTTTCCTCATCATCTTTGAGTTCCATCCCTTCCTTAAAACTATTTCTCTTGTCTCCTCCTTCTTCATCATTAAACAGCCTATAATCCTTCTTCCCCTCTCCTGCTCCCCCTCCTTCTTCTTCTTCTTTCCTTTTCAGAATTCTATCTTGTGTTTTTTTAATGCGCTTCTTTTATTTCCTCCATATTTTTTTTCAATTTTTTGCTCATCCTTTTCTTCCTCACTGATTCTCTTGTTCTTCTCTAAATCTATTTTTTCGTCTTGATCTTCTCCCTTAGTTTTTTTTTACCTTACTTCTTCTTTTTTTTTCTTTCTTTCTTCATTTGGCCATTTTCATACTTCATTCTTTTCGAATTTTCCCTTTCCCGCCTCTTCCTTTTCCTCCCCCACATCTTCTTCTTTTTTGTTTATCTTTCATTTTCCTTCTCCTCGCCCTCATCACTTATCGTATTCTTCGTTTCTTCTTCTTCTTCTTCTTCTTCTTCTTCTTCTTCTTCTTCTTCTTCTTCTTCTTCTTCTTCTTTTTTCTTCTTCTTCTTCTTCTTCTTCTTTTTCTTCTTCTTCTTCCTCTCCTTCTTATTATTATTCTTCTTATTATTATTTTCTTCTTACCACCCCTCTCTATCTTCTCTTCTTTCTTTTTACTTTTCTTATCATTCTTCTACTTTCACTTCCACAAGATTTAAAAGAAACCTCTTAAGCCCCAGTCACATCTAAGCCGCGATTCAACACGACTGAACGCGACTCTTTGTCAATAAATCACTTGAACAATCAATGACAAAGAGTTATGTTGAGTCGTGGTCAATCTGGCTTCTATCTTCTTTCCTCGTCATCGTATCCTTCCATTTATACCCTCACCTTTACTTTATATTTCTTTTGACTTGATGGCCCACCATCACTTTTATTCAAACTTAACAAAATAACATAAAGAAAAGGTTTAATAGCGGAAAGTATTTCGCCAGTGGACGAAAGCATTGGTTGAATAACCGGCCACATACACCTGCAAATACAACACTGATATATTATATGCGGTTTACTGGTTTATCTCGTTTGGCCAGAGGAATATGAAAATGTTTCAGAATGTCATTTTATTGATTTTTAGAAGACAAATCAAAACAAAATGAGGCATCATTACATCACATTGATGGTTGTTTGCCACACAAAAGCACTTATGGGTAAATTTGTCTGAGCGGAACAGCCTTGTTCATTCTCTTAAAGCCCAAGTATAGTTTTGGTAAAGATGAAGAAATGTGAATTTTGAGGGTGTTTATCATGACATGCAATTCTTATACACATTTTGAGACCATAGTTTATTTTTTTTACGAACTGATTCTTTTGAAAATTAGAATTTGACCGTTCAATCATATTTAGCGCCCTCTCTTGGTTATACCATTATTTTGCTCGTTATCGAGCATATACAAAGTTATTTCCGACATATGACAATCGAATGATATAGATATCTACACAACAATTAAATTCTGAAATTTTCATCCAATTCTGAGCTTGGGAAGTTGTCCTTTATCAAGAAAGAAATTATTGAAATAGTGTGGTGCAGCACCACACTAAAACAAATTGCACATTTTAGGTTATAGCTTTTCCCAAACTCGTTTATTTTTCGCACAATCCTTTGTGCAATATGTTTATGATGCTACATTTCATTTCATATAGTTTTGAAGACAAAATCTGGTGATGAAAATATTCGCTTTTACAAAACTGTACTTAGGCTTTAAAGGCAATGGCTAGCATGATCGAGAAATAGATTGAAGTGATTCAGAAGATGACGTGTTCATTACTCTAGCCATTTGGCCACAACAAAACTCATCTGGACCCCGTAACATAAAGGTTTTCGATCAATCGCTATTTGATTTAGCGATCAATTGCAAACTTTAGTACATGATCTGCCATAGACTTGCGATTGATATCAATCGTTATCAGATTAGCAATTAATCGCAAACCTTTATGTTACGGGGCCAAGTTTATAAGTTCATTGGTCCAGTATGATTTGAGAGAGGAGTGATTTAACACTAATACATTAATTACCTCAGCGCAAAATGTGCTTATATTGGGAGGGGGGGGGGTCAAAGTGCCTTTGTATATAAATAAAATGTCTCAAAAAATTGGTGAGTAAAATTTAAAAAAAAGTTTGAAGAAAATCGGACAAGTAATAAAAACGTTATGAATTCTTAACGATTTGAAAAAATGGGCAAATCAGTGGAAATCTCCAAAGATGTTGCCAATTTGGTGACGTCATGGGTGCACAACTAACCAGAGTTTTCATTATGAATGTGGTGGCAAATTTATCATTTTTAGAGAAAGTTACAAAGTTTGTATGAATGTAAACATGCAAATAGTGGATCTACATATCTATCATAAAGATATCCCACGGTTAAAGTTTTGAGGAAATACTATTTTTTGGGGAAAATTTACATTTTATGACATTGATATGAATGTAATAAATGGTCAGTTGTGCACCTATGACGTCATCATTTGTTATCAATGTTTGTCTAAATATACAAACATGAATAACTTTCTTAATAATTGTCCGATTTTTCTCAATTTTGTTTTGTTCTGTTCATCTAATTTTTGTGCTCCTGATGAAGAAATGTTAATTTTTGGTAGACTCTCCTTTTAAGGGGCACTTGAATTGAGAAGAATTGCATTAAAACGGGACAAACAAAAACTTGATACGAAGGTTGATAAATTTTCTTTAAGANATGTTATTTAGAAAGCCATGAAAGAGGAGAGACAGGATCTTGTGATGTCATGATATCAAATATTTATTCTCGTCACCTAAAAGAACTGCTACTTTTAAATGCTCAGTAGAGTGACTACATTTTCCCCTCTTCTTTTCTTGCTACCTTTTCTTGAATTTATTATGTTGTCTTCTATCATTTGTTCAATTTATTATATTTCTATGCCATGTTTAATGTTTTATTGTTTATTTGTACTTGCGGCAGGAGTCTCTTGCAAAGCATTCCAACTACCGTGTCTTTAAAAGAATGAATGTAAGTCAATAATCCTCTTAAAGTATTGGGCAAAAGTTTTATACAACACTAGCCAACGTAATGTCCAAGCACCAATCGATCAACATGATTATATCTAACTTTAGTCAAATTTGGCAATTTTACCATGAATAAGCTGGACGTATTTTAACCAATAACTGTTGGATGGATCTGGACAGTATATTTCCCAGTATTGGGTTAATTTTTGCCCGACTTTTTGATAGTGTACCAAACCCAAACATTGCACAGATGCAAATTTTGCTCTGCAAGGCAACATATTACTGTGCAGTCATCATAATGTAATTCATTGCCTTCTTTGAAAACAATTCTGAATTGTCCTAGTCAATAAAATGAATCATTCATCGTTTGAAATCAACAATGGCCCAACAGGATTTTAACCAATACGGCATGTGTGGACAGTATGTCGCCAAATGTTGGTTAAACTTTTGACCAATTTTCTTTTAAAGTGTATCATACCCAAACGTTGCAAAAATGCAAATCCTGCTCAGGAAGATACCAAAATACTGTGTAGTCTGATAATAATGTAATTCATTGCCTTCCCTGAAAAAAAAAATCTGCATTGTCCTAGTCAATGAATGTAATCATTCATCGTATAAAATCAACAATGGCATAAATGGATTAATTCATCCTCAGATTTTACTCGCTTAGTTCGGGAATCTTTTCTATCTCAATCGTGTCACATCTGATAGTACCCAATGATATCTGTTTCAATTGACTTTTAAATTTCAATTTCGTCTAAATGTAAAGGACTTAGAAACTCTGCATGCTCCAGGAAAGGGTAAAAGTCCCGGGTAGGAGTTTAGGATTTGGGTTAATGGCCTCGTAAATTCGCCCCAATCCTATGCTTAACATTTTCTTGTTTTGTTTTTGTTTTGTTTTAATTTTTGCTCTACTTCTCCTCACTCGTTCTTTCAAATCTCTGCTCTTAAAATATTGGATGATATTTTCCTTACACTAGACAACATATTTGGTCTATGGTGTCCAACTTTTGCTTAAATTTGAACTATTAATGAATGTATGGACAGTATATTGCCCAATGTTGGGTTAAATTTTTGTCCGACTTTTTTGAGAGCGTAATATCAAACCCGAACGGAGCACATATAAAAAAACCTACCCCGGGTTGGGAAGATAGCAAAATACAATGCAGTCAGGTATTATGCAATTCGAAAATAAACCGACAATAGCTTGCAATAGCCTTTAGAAATAAGTGATTTCTGAATTGCCCTAGTCAATGAACATTATCTTTCATCGTATAAAATCAGCAATAGCATTAATGGATTAATTATCCTCAGATTTTACCCGCCGAGCTCAGAAATATTTTCGATCTCAAATTGTGTCACTTTTGATCATGCTGATAGTACCCAATGATATCTGTTTCATTTGACTTTTAGATTTCAATTTCGTCAAAATTTAAAGGACTATAAGAAACTCTATGTGTTCTGGGGGCGGGTGGGAGTCAATAGCCTCATAACTTCGCCTCCAATTCGACATTGTAGCCATATATGCCATTACAGATTTCACTTGGGGTTAATTTGTGATAAAACGGACATGAAAAGAGGGATTATGTGGGTAAAATTCACCGGGCGGCAGTCTGGACGAAGGGATTTAAAAGACTTCCTAGAGATATTTCTCTTTTCTTATTGATTCAACGAGAGATTTCATTATGACAAATACACAAGGTAAACTAAAATCAAGCAGGATTTGTTCATTAATCCAGAACGGTGGATAAATTCGTATATAAATCAAAGTAGATGGAATTAGAGTATTGGAGCATGAGAGAAGTGTCTCCAGAGATTTTGGGAGAATTATATTTCAATAAGAGCAGCAGTTTTGTTGTTTTTCCACCATGCCCTAGGGCAAACTATTATTGAATTTCAGTCAGAAAATATGAATAAAATGCTTATAATGAAATATCGCTAGATATTGTTCATATCTTTGGATTTATATTCATAGTTAATTTACAAGAAGTTGCACTCGCCAACTGTATGTTGGTATGTTTGTTGATATTTCCGTAAATTCAACAACATTGTTTATTGCAAAGACAATTAATGAACCAAACAGCTGACAGAATGCTATTGTCCTTTCGTGGGGCCTTTTACGTAATCATTTTCGTTCATAGATGAAACAATCAATTTATAACTGAGGCATGTATATTAATCGCAAGTCCATTGCAAAATGTGTACAAAACAGATACGATTAATTGCAAAATTAGTCGCACCTTTTTTTTTGTTACAGAGCCCTGGTCTGGCACTATAATGATACGTAAAATGATTATGTTTGAATCAACTTGATGTTCCTCAAAGCCTTGATCAAGTCAATTTTTTAGAATGGACTTGATTTTTTACGTTTTAGAGTCAATGATATTAGATACCTATATCGGGAAATCAAATTACTCATTTTCTGTTTCCCTCTCTTGAGCATTTTCCTTTTTCATAAATGTTTTGACATTTTTAAACACTCACAAAATATACCAAATAAAGACGATATAAGACGGTATATACAATTTCGAATTCCACCGAGAAAGTGCTTTGACTGGGGGGACATTTATCTGGTTTCCGAATTCCTTACCAGCGTTTATAAAAGTTTCTTGACCTTTCGCGACATTTTGTGACTTTTCTCCTTTCGTAGAGGGTGTTTCTCATTTCAATATTGGCAATAAGTCCTTTAAGGTCCGATGAAAGATCAACGCACGTGAGGATAAGGTGGGAGTCTACGAAGTCAGGTTTAAATATCCCGACAAAGATGATTGTTCAAGACAGGTACAGATGCAAATAAGCAATAAGAAAAAATACCATAACTTATGATGTGGAATGAAGATGACCTGTTCAAATATAATGACCTATGTGAACTTTGATCTTTGACATCATAAACCTTAAACAACCATACACAATTAAAAAGTTGGATATTTAAAAACAAATCTTATATTCAGGTTTGATTTAAAAAAATCAAGCCAAATACAGATTGACTTAAAGTTCTGTTTATATTCCGAATGCATATAGAACACAAACTATTATATTATTCACCCGTCCCCCTGCTCGTCTCTCCTTTTACCCCTCCCTCTCTTTCTCCTCTCTTTCTTGGTGTTCATCATTGTTATTTGTTTATTTGCTTATTTACTTCTTTTAATGCATATCGAATTCTTTATCAATACAAATTTTCTCTAACAGAAAATTATATATGTAAAATGAAGGAGGAGGAGAAGAAGAAGCAGTAATAGAAGATGATTACGAAGAGGAAGCAGTAGTAGTAGTAGTAGTTGTAGTAGTAGTAGTAGTAGTAGTAGTAGTAGTAGTAGAGGAGAAAAGAAGAAGGGAAGGGGAAGGCGAAGGAGAAGGAGAAGAAGAAGGAGAAGGAGAAGAAGAAGAAGAAGTAAGATAACATGACAAAGAATAAAAGGTAGTAGTAGTAGTTGTAGACGAAGAAGAAGAAGAAGAAGAAGTAGAAGAAGAAGAAGAAGAAGAACACGAAGAATAGGAAAAAGAAGAGGGACAACACGAATAAGAAGAAAAGGGGTAAGAATGACTAGATGAAGGAGAAGAAGAAAAGGCAGTGATGTGGGTAAATATGAACTTCTTTCGACCGCGAACATGCACTGTTCCGCATCCGCAGTATTTGCATAATTTGAAGGAGAATGGCCCCAATTTACAAACCAAAAGACATATCTAAGATAAACTCAAAGCACTTCATTTTAAAAGACAAAGGGCAAACAGGAGGTAAAAAATACAATCCAATGTAGTCCCGCGTGATACGAAACGTGTTATTGCTTTACTGCCACTATAAATTCTTCGCAATGCCAAGCAATACTTGCGGGGCTGCTTTGAATTGACTTTTCGAAGCAAATTTTAATGGGGCATGTTCCGAAGCTCGAAATATAGATAGTATTTTGTGAGGTTTGTCATGGGTGCCCATTTCAAATTGTAGCAGTGGGAACGCACCGCTAAGATTTGATACGTTCGGCGAGATGTAATGAAAACGTACAATTTTTTAAGACACCGAAAGGTCGAAACTCTTCCTCCCAAAATGAGAATCTATGAGGAAAGAAACGACCCCGTCGGTTATCGTTTTATCGTTTAATTTTCTTGTTTTCCTCATCTTCTTTGAGTTCCATCCCTTCCTTGAAACTATTTCTCTTGTCTCCTCCTTCTTCATCATTAAACAACCTATAATCCTTTTCCTCCTCTCCTGCTCCTCCTGCTCCTCCTTCTTCTTCTTCTTTCCTTTTCAGAATTCTATCTTGTGTTTTTTTAATGTTCTCCTTTTATTTCCTCCATATTTCTTTTCAATTTTTTGTTCATCCTTTTCTACCTCACTGATTCTCCTGTTTTTCTCTAAATCTACGTTTTCGTCTTGATATTCTCCCTTATTTTTTACCTTACTTCTTCTTTTGTTTTCTTTCTTTCTTCATTTGGCCATTTTCATACTTCATTCTTTTCGAATTTTCCCTTTCCCGCCTCTTCCTTTTCCTCCCCCACATCTTCTTCTTTTTTTTTTTAATCTTTCATTTTCCTTCTCCTCGCCCTCCTCACTTATCGTATTCTTCGTTTCTTCTTCTTCTTCTTCTTCTTCTTCTTTTTCTTCTTCTTCTTCTTCTT
>BQKZ01000464.1:3994-16866 GCA_036244855.1 Temnopleurus reevesii | reverse complement strand
TTCCTACCCCTCTCTCAATATTTACTTAACCATGTTTACGCTACCCTGGGGCGACCTTCTACTGTTTCTGCAATATTGTTGTCTCGATTGGATTAAGGACAGACAGAATAGTACACACAAGGCTAAATTTGTAAAGGCTAACATGATCACTCTTGTTATCCTCAACCAACAATTGTCGTTAAAGGTAGGTATCCGGAATTCCGAGATTTGCTCTTGGTTGACATTACTAATTATTACTTGAATTGATAACTACATAATTTGGTCATCTACTTTTAACACGATATAAACTATTTCCGCAAAATAAAGTTGGTCATGGACAAAAGAGCCGTACAGCGCGTATTGATCTGTGCGTTCACAACAATAACAAGTCGGTTCCGATTTGAATAGCATTACAAAGGAGCATTGAATTGGCGTTGGACTTAATTTTACGTTTATATCGAGTTTATAGCGACCTTATTCTTGATGATAAAATTGAAATATAGCATACAAAACAAACAAAGAAACAAATAAACAAACAAGCAGCGGCATAATCTTTGTGTCATGGATGTCAAGATGCTAAAATTAAGAGAGAAATTGATAAAGCATGTTTGACAATATCTCTTGAAGTGAGTAACGAACTAAAAAGTCATGTAGGCTTATGAATAAAAGTGGCTGACCGCACAAAGCTTTGGCGTTAAAGTTGGTTAATTATTCCTTGGTCAAAAAAAGGTAAAATAGAGGTTACAATCACTTTGTCGTCGTATACATTGTCTGAGTGTAAGCCAGGCCGGCATTGCAATTTCTAAGACTACGAGGCTGTACAACAACGAATATACAACAAAACCTTGATATATTTCCTCTCTAACAACCTGCTCACACTCGCTCTAACACTATATATACGAAAGTAATACAATAATTACTCCTGTAAGAAAATAGTTACTAAGCGGTTATCTCATTAATGAGTAAAAAGAAAAAGAAAAAAGATGACAATTAAAAAGTGAAGTGACCAGATGTGTAAAAAAAAAAAAGGCAGTTTTCTCTCGCTGCATCCATGTTACATTGCAGCCGAGGCCCAGTATTACAACATAATATTGGTGTCACTTGGGGGTAAACACGTCTTAATGACCACGAATAATCAATAATGCTGGAGCTTTTAAAGATGTCCCTTGCCTAAAAATAGAGACCCGGTCCCATGTATATGATTTTATGTAAGTGTTATAAACGACCTCTTGACCATTCAGCATGCCTTTTAAGGGAGGAATTTATTCATTGAGCCCCGGGGATCGATGACTGCAACGCTCACTGTGGCAGACCCATGTAAAGTAGTAATGTGTACTTTGAACATGAAGGTCTTATTAACATCTGAAATTTCAAAGCTCATTTTCTGTTATGTATGTCTAGATTCTAGGTGTTAAATTTAACACCAGCATTTTTACAGTGTTTTTTATACAGACATATTGCACAATGTCGTCAAGAACGAACTTCCTTTCTAGAAATGGTTGAAATCAGTAAGTGATCTTCACCGAACATTATAAATTACGGCTCGTGTTAAATTTAACACCAGCGTTTTTACAGTGTATGTTACACACACCTGACACACTATGCAGTCAAGAACGAAGTTCCTTTCAAAAATGATTAAAATCAGTAAGTGATCTTGAACCTCCCCGGCAATATCATTCATACATTTGCACAGTTACTGGGCTCAAACTTCGCTGAAAATTTGAGAAGTTAAATAGTTCTTTCTTGTTCGAATGATCCTATGATGGGTTTATCCCTTCCCAATAATTACTACCATTGTAGAAGTAAGGAGCAAATGAAAGAGAAGCCGCCAAGCGATTTCCTTGTAACATGCAATCATGACCAAATTAGAATGTGAATCGGTTAGATGAAACTATTTCAATATATCAGCTTACAAGCAAAGGAAAGTATGATACAGGCACAATTAACCTCCACGAGTGCATGGTTTTCGCAGAAACAGAAAGGGAGAACGCGCCATTCTGCTCATTCCGAGTGCCCCTGTTTGCATATACCCCAAGACAATATGATCACTGTGGGCAGAGGGAGAAAGGAATTGGACACCGTAAACTGACTTCATTCAAGACTTCATGACAGCTCTATGATAAAAATAGAGAAAAGGCTCCCATGTTGATTAACTTAATAGGCGGACACCACCTGGGCGGTGTTTCACCGAATCGTTCTTAAAGTTACGCACGACTTTACGTTCGACTGGTATCAGTTGTTGCACTGAATGCGCGTAACAATGTGAACCATTGCGCACAAGAAGGGGTATCAGTCGAACGTAAAGTCGTGCATAGGGTCTTTCTTATCTTGGTGAAACACCTCCCTGGACATTTATCCGCAGAATAAGAGGAAAGGAAATCTCTTGCATGTATGTAGATATTATAGATGCTTTAATAGAAGCTGTTCACTTTGTCCAACTCCTGTGTCCCCTTTGTTCACAGTGATAATCTTCAAGTTCAGTAATCTGACCTTGTGTCGATCTATTTGAAGAGCCCGGAGGTTGTGTTTATGGAGATCACTTCTTGCTGCTGTATAGGATAGAGCAGTTGGAAAGAGTTTTCCCAGGGTATAATAGATACTATTTTGGGTATCACGTGACCAAAGCACATGACCCGGGGCCTGGGCATGCGGAAATGGCCACTCGAGGGTGGAAAGCAGTCGGAAAGGGTTTCCCGGGGTATAATAGATACTATTAGAAGTATCACGTGACACAGGCCTATGACCTGGGGCCTGGACATGCGGAAACGGCCACTCGCGGGTGGAAAGCATTTGAAAAGGGTTTTCCGGGGGTATAATAAATACTATTTAGGCTATCACGTGACTCAAGCACATGACCCCGGGTCTGGGCATGCGGAAACTGCCACTGGCGAGGCATTGATCTTTCAAGTATATCGATGTTGATGGACAAATCTAGGGGATTTATAATTGGCTAGGAGACTAGAGAGGTCATCTCAATTCGCTGTCCGGAAATAATTTTTGGCACACGAGGAGAATGTGTAATGTGATCTTTTCCTGAGTGCGCAGCGAAAAAGAAAGCGATGGTAGACGAAAGGGAGCGATAAGGTGTATTGGAATTTAAAACGTTAATATGAATGCATTGCGGGGAAATTTTTTAACGTTCTTGATACTGATATAATGAAAGATTGTGCTGTAAAAATGTGATCGAGCCAACACGATGTGTATATGTGGAAGTAAAATAAAGTTTTTTAAATAGTATTTAGTCTGAAAAGAAAAGTCAACACCAAGATATTACTTTTTTTAACAGGAGCAGAAAATTTTTGTGAGCAGAACAAAAAAATGAAATAAAAAATTTGTAAGAATGTCAGATGACGTCGTGGGTGCAGAACTAATTATCATTTATGGTGTAAAGTCCATAATTTTTACAGAAAGATACCTTTTACATTCATATAAACATGCAATTAGGGGATCTACATATCTATCATGAAGATATCCTATTGTTACAGTTTTAGGAGAATAACTTTCATCTTATTACATTGTTTTGAATATGATAAATGGTCAACTGTGCATCCACTACGTCATCAGTTGCAATTTTGTCTAAATATTTAAACATGTATAACTTTCTTATCATTTGTCCGATTTTCCTCAAACTTTTTTGTTCTTTTCATCTGTTGAACAAATTTTTATTCTTTAGGAAACATTTCTCTGAAGTTTATTTCCACATAGCTTTGTTCCCGATGTCTAACAATGATGACGGGAACAAGAAACAGTGTCAATCCCTCCCTTTTGGCTTAACACAAAATGGAAAATACACAAAAATGGCGTATTGCCTAAAGATAACGAATTGACGATGGAAATATTCACTGAATAGTATCTAATCGATTTCTCCGCTCTTTTCTTAAAGTCAGAATTCACTGCCGCTGCAACACAACACCTGTGATTTTAAAATCAAATTCGGGGAATCTTCAATAATTTATGGATTGTCTAAGGGCACTTAGTATCAAGTTTGGTATAATTAAGAGGGAAGGAATTCACCATGAAAAGCCCACGTCGCCAGCAAGGGTTCAATGACTTGGTCCTTAGGTAAATGGGTCGATTGGGGATATCAAGAAAATATGAGTCGGAAGTTTACGTTAAGATACTCCAGAAGTCTTCAACATGAGTGACAAAACTTTGTTTTTGGCGAAAAAAATTAATTGCTAATTCTAGTTTAAAAAAAAATCGCTCACAGCAGGTTGATTGGTAATATCAAGAGAAACATTTATCGAAAACATAAAAAGTCAATAATTATCCAGTAGAACCGGAAGTGGAATGGGTTCATGTAAAGTAATAATAATAAGGTGTTTATTAGTCGTTTGAAGGAGCTCTCACGGTGACTGCATCCAAATTGAAAACCTATATTACTCTTATTGCATGTATTACTCCTGGTGGTGAGATCTAGGCTAAGATGAACAAGGGGACTAACAAGTCAAACACGACTGACCAGCACTTTTGGGGGGTCCAAGTGGCTAGGTTGGTGTTAAATTGGCTAAGCTGGACTAGTTCTAATTGGACCGTGTTGGACAAACCGAGATTTTAATCGCAAAACACGACGTTTAAACTAGTCATTTCATTACCCCATTATTTTCATTCGGCACCTAATACAAATTCGTTAATAAAGGTGCAATCTTGCACCATTGAAGGTGAAAACAAATGCAACGCTCGGAGCACATATTGGGGCTATAGAAGTCTAATCCAAGTCAAGGTCGAGCCCGAAACCATACTATCTATTGGAAATTCACATCGGCATTGTAATGAGCTTTGCGGTGCTTTCTTGCATATTTAGTACCATTTCGACAAGCAAGTCTTAACTTCTCTTTTCAAGGTAAAAAAGTGAAATGGGACGCTGGTTGTCCCTTCGACCTGTTGTGTGGTCTCATCGTCTCGAAAGCTGATACATCGTACACAAATACGAGGTCGATTACAACCTCCTGTGGTTGACCACCTGAAATACACAAAGCTCCGAATCTGATCTGCTTGTAACATTTCTTTTTGTTTCAAATAAGATTACGATTAAACACGTTTTTTTTACCAATAACTCTGAATTCAGTGCTATAGAATTATACACAAGATGCATGATCAGAAGTACATAAAATACACAAGTCTTGACCATAACGTTTCCTTATTGAAAATAATCACTAAGAAAGCCATGTATCTTTAAATTGGCAATACAATGAACGATTGTAAATCGCCACTATCTTTAAAACTTTGAAGTGTTTAACACGTTTTTAATGAAGATTTAAAATGGTAACATTCTGCTAAATTGAAATGCTTTCATAAAGAAAATTAAAAATTCCGATGTTGCCGATTTATGGAAGAAATTGTGATTTATTTGCCGTAAAGAAAATTGTTGTACTGAATGAGTTAAAAATAACGACAAATTGCCATTTTCATACATTTATTCCGACGCCGGCTAAAAACGCAAAGGTGTGACTTGGCCTTAACGCATGCGTATACGTCGAGCGTTGGATGAACGCCTGCAACGTCGGTCAAGCGCCTTTGATGAATATTTCTACGTTAACTGTCTGTCAACGGACTGTTTATTAAGAGTCAGTCAGTATTTCTGTCCCACATGAATTTAAATCATGGTTGGTCTAAATTTCTGATCAAAATAACAAATTGTTTATTTAAAAATGCGAGAACAATGAAAAGTTTTTAACGACTGAGTTTATCATGTTATTATTTGTCCTAAAGGATCTGCTTACAAGACAGTATGCCCAGTATAACTCTGATGAACTATCCTCTATGATACATGAATAGGAGAGATCAAATGGAATCTGGATATGGAAAAAGAGACATATATAGATTAGAAATTGCCTAAAACCCATATAAAATGCCACCATCACGTTGTCAACAACTTTAGCAGATTGCCAGCCAATTTCTCGATTTGTCATGTCGCATCAAAATAACCCAGTTTGCCTGAGGAAAGCATGCATTTGTGAGCAGTAATTGAACTAAAACTGTCAGTCAGATTTACATGATATGAATGAAATCGGCGCTAAATGATGAGGCGTCAAGGTACATTGACGGCGCGGCGGT
The DNA here is from genome assembly GCA_036244855.1 of Temnopleurus reevesii. Classification (NCBI taxonomy): domain Eukaryota; kingdom Metazoa; phylum Echinodermata; class Echinoidea; order Temnopleuroida; family Temnopleuridae; genus Temnopleurus; species Temnopleurus reevesii. The sequence goes on along the minus strand of BQKZ01000464.1, from coordinate 10,830 downwards.
CGGGACCTGAGAAAAAGTAGAAAAGGTTGATAATAATGATCATAAAAAGTGATAAATTTTGATTGACAAAAGAACAATTCGGTGCTATCGACACGTCAGATAGTTCATGCACACTCCGAGAAATGGGAAGCCTTTAATTTGCCCCGCACTTGATATAAATGAGATCGGTGCAATGAATGACGAATCTTCCAGGTATATTGACAGGCGGCGGGACCTGAAAATTATAGTTAAAAAATTGATTATTCTGGGCGGTGTTTCACCAAATCGTTCTTAAAGTTACGCCGACTTTACGTTCGACTGGTATCAGTTCTTGCGCTGAATGCGCGTGATAATGTGAATCATTAGGCACAAGAAGGGGTACCAGTCGAACGTAAAGTCATGTGTAAAGTCTTTCTTATCTTGGTGAAACACCTCCCTGGATAACGAAAGATCAGGGGGAGCAATGGTCATACACCATGTACACGACGCAGAGTGCGTAAACACTCTTAAAAAAATTGAAGATTTTTTATCCCGCACTTGATATGAATGAAATCAGTGCAAATAATGAAGCTTCCATGCACATTTACGGCAGGGGGACCTGAGAAAAAAAGTAGAAAAGATCGAAAATGATGATAAAAAGAGTGTTTTGTTCTAATCGACTAAGGAACAATAGGGTGCAATCGACATGTCAGATAGTTAATGCAGACTCCTAGAAAATTGAAGCTTTATTTTATCCCGCACTTGATATAAATGAGATCGGTGCAATAAATGACGAATCTTTCAAGTATATTGATGGTGGTGCGACCTGAGAAAAAGTAGAAACTGCTGAATATGAAAATATGAAGTGATTAATTCTGATTGACGAAAGAGTAATTGGGTACAATCAACACGAAAAAAAACACAGCATGTGTACACGCTTAGAAATATGGAACATTTTTGTCCACACTGATATGAATGAAATCGGTGCAAATAACGAAGTAGATACATTGACGGTGGCGGGGACATGAGAAAAAGTAGAGAAGGTTGATCATGATGATGAAAATTTTGTTAATTCTGGGTAACGAAAGAGCAATCGGGTGCAATCGACACGACAGACAGAATTTCAACTCTTAAAAAATTTAGTCGCTTATTTGAAGCCCTCCCGAAATGTGCTCAAAACAATATATCTTTTCATGCTGAACGAATCTTTGTTCATTTCAGACCCAATTTCATGGTTTTGATATTTTGGTAATTATATATGAAATCTCCATACTAAAAACATTAAAGCAAAATGTGGTATCATTTTTATTCTGAAAGTTCGACTACAAAAATAATTTGCTGTAGTAATCATAAAATATTAGTGAGCACACCTCTATCAAACCCTGCATGCATTGTCATACTACGCTTTCCATTATGCCAACCGTTTCACCAATTAAAAAAGAAATCTACTTAATTACCTTTCTCATTAAAGGATTATACTTAAAAAAGGATAAAAGAAAAATAAGATATAAAATTTATTGTTTGCCATTTCTTTTCATCCTGCTTATATATTTGCAAATATTTTCATATTCAATCATCATCACCACTCTTCTTCCACTGCAAGTTCACTTTCTTTGTCACACCAACGTCATCTACAACACAAAACTTTGAACTATTCTGAGCATAACGTAAATGCTTTCAAGTGGCAAAGCCTTTAATGGAAACTTTTTAAGGACGGGTCCAAATAAAAAAAAGAAAAGATAAGAAATTCTTGTTAACAGATTTTTCTTTCAAATATCTATATAAAGACTGCTCATCAACGATTGATTAAAGCATGTCCTTACGGCAGAAAAAACATGGCAATATCAAATTAATAAGATTAGAGAATAAAACGATATATACACGTACTAATCATACTTCGGTGTTTATCGCCAGCGTCTGCCCGGCTGTCTTAAAATTAAAAAAACCGCTTCGAATTATGGAGAAATGTGGAGGGAAGACACTTGTCTGATATCAAAGGCGTTCGACACATGGCAGATAAGCGTCTTTCCTCCGTATTTCTGTGTTCATGGCAAGTTATTCAAGTTTCATGTCTGAAAATGTCTGATTCGACCTGAAGGGTAACTTTAACACATTTTGGAACCTTTAGAAATATAGCGCTGGCATAGGCCTTTGCGGTACACTCCACAACGGCTAAACTCAGACAACATCTCTGATCGAAACATCTTCATAAGGAACCTTCAAGGGTTGAAAGCTTATGCCATTTCCAAATAAGTAATTGGATAATTAAGAGCTGCAAGCGATGCTCATATAATTCTTAGTTATGGTTTTCATAGTGCGAGGGTGTGTGTGGCATGTCACTAATTAAATGGGGATCATCATCACTCATCATTAACTCGTGGGTGTGACATTAACTGGGTTAATAATTCACGATGATTGTGATTATCTGTTTGCTGTGTGAATTGCTAAATCGATCGTAAAAAAATTGTATTCTTAAAAAGTCAGATCAAATCCGATTTGACTCGCTTCAAATCTTGATACAGAATTATTTTGATTGTAATGACGAGAATTAAGTTAATGATACAAATAATTTAACCTTTGTTGCTTTTGATTCGTTTTAACCGAGTCGTAAAGATGAATACAATCATCAACTTAAATAGTTTTCATATTCTTTGTACTCATGGGGCCAAACACACACACAATTGCACACACCCACACCCACACACACCCACATATAAATTACACACCGGCACACAGCATACACATATATTTAGACACCGAGCCACACACGTTCATTCCATAAATAAACATAAACACAAATCATAAACACACCTTACAAACACACACGAACACACACACACACACACACCTACACACACGCACATACATATGAAAGCTGTATCATACCTTGCTAACAGATACACACGCAAATATGAAAAGACACAATATGCTTCTAAATTGTTTGAGTATTTTCATTTTTAATCAATGTGGTAGCTAGTAGATGTCATACACTATATCGTTGCATTATATTTCAAATTCCCAGAGAATTAATGTTCTTTCAAAATTTCCCTCTGACTCGATATGGAACTTGTTTACTCCATTCAAAATAAATCTTGGAGCGTGATATGCTTTCAAACATTTTTCAAGCATCAGAAATGACTCTTTTGCGTCCTTGAAAAATGTGCTTCTCTCGGTCACGTGTATAAGCGATATATCATTTCGAAATATTTCCATGGTGGAAAAACAGCGATATATCATTTGCTGGTACATAAATGCAGTAGCTGGAATACTGGAAATTATTGTAACGCTCAGTTAACGACCTGTCAATAATTACTCATGGCTATATTTAGTGAATGACATGCCAAAGCCCGTACAAATGCTACTCAACGACCAGACAAACATATAAAGAAAAAATGCATTTCTATTTCATGGCTGGTTTTCTTCATGCTGAAGGGGACGATGAGATATTTTGGCAAACGCCACTTTGATATTCCCAAATCAAATTATTACATAAAATAATTCAGTTTTAATACTAGAATATCTTGAAAATGTGTGTGTGCGTGTGCGTGTGTTCTGTTAGCAAGGTATAATACCGTATTATTTCACATACTCATGAAAATATCTGCGTTCAATTCGATAAGAGAAGGGAGAGACAACGTTCTAAACATATTACAAACAAAATTGGTAAAATGTTATAGTTTATGCAAGATATAATCTATTTCCATAAAATTAAGTCAAACGCCAGTTTAAAGGTATAGTTTTACAATGGTCGGGATACAGAAAGTGATGTGAAACGAGCTGATGTATTAAAAAGTTGCTTTATATACATAAATATAACTGTGTACGAAATAAGGAGAGCAATTTGTACGTATTCTGGAGTATTTTACGTCGAACACGTCAATCAGCCATGATTCCTACCATGTGCTAAGTGCTTTCGCACAGGGGAGCGTCGGCCCGGAATGGGTGGAGCGATCGGTGCTATTGTCTGTGGTGTGTGAGTTCGCATTCATTTTGTACGTGAAGCATGTTGTAATAGGGATGGAGACCGCAGCATCATTTTTTTATTTTACGATAATTAAGCCATTTCTTGATCGATTTTAATCAAACAAACTATGAACATGCTCTAATTTGCCATTGAAAAATTGAATTATGGTAATACTTTTACTACAGCTCACAAAGTAGTTAAATATCTGAAGCGCCATCCTTCCAAAACTGGTCTATCGGTTTAATGATCCTTTGTGATGCTATTTAAATCGGAATTTGCTTGTGATTGCTGTGTCTGCACAGTTCAATACAAGGCGTGTGGATCTATTGTCCCATGTCCTGCTTTATTTTAGGGAAATACCTTATTTCGCGTTCTGAACGATGAAACTTACATTCACAGTCTTTTATTTTCTTCTGGGATAAAAATGACGCTTGTTTAATATGACTGCTAAAAGAAAAATAAGAGGAAAAATTGAGGATCGGAATGGTCCAATGTGTCAGCTGTCAATCAAACACAAGCATACAGAGTGCAGTGCTCTTTAAAAAAAAAAGTACAACCAACTTTACAGGCAAGTGTCAAGATATCGATAACGATACGGATATGCACTATATGAAACACGATAGAAAACTATTTCCGTAAAAGTAAGTCGAACGCAAATTCAATGATCATTATTTTGTAATTCTACTCTAATCGGAACCGGCTTGTTCTTGTTGTGTCCGCACAGTTCAATACACGATGTACGGATCTATTGTCCCACGACCCATTTTATTTTAGGGAAATAACTTATATCGCGTTTTGAAATGTACACATTCACCATTTTGTTCACAGTCTTTTATCTTCTTCTATGATAACAATGATTGGTTATGATTGTTACAAAAACTAAGGGGAAAATTTGAGGATTGAAATACGGGTTCATTGTGTCAGCTGTCTATCAAACGCAGGAATATAGAGTACAGTGTGCTTTTAAAAAGTACAACCAACTTTGTCAAGATATCAATGACGGTATTGATATGAATTATATGACATATATGAGGAGAAGGGACCTGGGGATCGGACGACGTTAACAACTTCACTTGAATAATCCACAATTGCTAAATGTACAAAAAGAAATATCCGTCCCTCTTATTTTGTGGACAAATGTCAAACGGGTGTCGCACAAGTTCACTGAACAAATGGAAGTCTATTTTTGGTTAGCCCACAAGTGAAATTAAACACCTGAATTAAATTAATTGCTTTGTCCAATACTTTTTTTCCTATTTTGCTCATAGTGATGAGGGATCTACACTCCTTCGAAGGACTGGAGTGAGAAAAAAAATTCTTCATTTTCTTTTTTTCTCTCTCTTTCTTTCTCTCTTTATTCATTTATTAGAACATATTCACAGAGGATAAAAACATGATCAGAATAAAAACTGTTTTACATCAAGGTCCTCTTGGGATTCTTCGGCGGTAGCTTGGCAAGCAAGTTTGACTCGCATCTTTTCGCAACGTTCCCAGCGTTCATGACGCGCTGCTAACGCAATATACAGAGGAACGACGCTAACGTGACGGTGACGTGTGTAAACGTTGAGCGCTGAAAGAACGTCATCGACGTCAGTCGAACGTAAGTTTTTCCTCCGCATTTCTGCGTTCATGGACATGTATCGTTGTCATTATCATTATCATTATTATTATATATATTTATCAGTTTTTATTTATTCATTTATTCTTATTTGTTAGAGTATATTTATACAGGCACAAAGAATCAGCAAATTAGCTGTTTTACATTAATGTCCTGATAGTACAATGAAATGAAAGCATGAACAATATCAAGTAGAAAGGCAAATAAATAGAGAAACACTATACACATAGAATATACTATCATAATTATCATCATCATTATCATCATCACCATCATGATATCTTATTTATCAGTTTTATTTGACATATGAATATAATTTCTGCACAAACATAGTGATAAAACTAAATATTTTGGCTCACCATACGTCATTCCATCATCATGTACCACCAGAGAAGCAAAAAAAGCTGACAAGCAATGAATTAATTTCATGTCACAGATATCCCTCGTTCATGTCGTACGGGTATGTTATATTTTGTTCTGGAGCTGCATATTTTTGGAATGTTGCTCGACATGCATACACGCTTTTGAGGGAAAACTATCCTCTCTCTGAGGGCTCTCTTCGCCGAGTGTGCCCGGGGAGGACCTTGAATCAAGGGGTTCTCATGTCATGGGGGATGGGGTGGCTGGGGCTAAAGGGGTACTGAACGGCAGGAACATAATGTTCTGCGTGTGAATCGCATAATCTAGTTCATTCATACCACTTCCATGTTCATACTCTTTACTTATGTTTCCATATACACGTAAGGGAGCAGAATTTGAGAGGCGCCTCACTTTTCTTATTCATTGACACCCAAAAGGTGCAATATCGCACCTAAATAATACACTTAGTGTTGCATTTGTTTGTATCTTTATTTCTTAGTGTGTGGAACTTTCTTTCGCCAAGAGTCTTATACCATGGGTTAATAATATATCTCCACGTATTCGTCTTCCCCGTTGTAGCCCCATTTGCCTTTGTCTTCTCTTTTAGGCGTGTATCCAGGTAGTGGAGGATGGGGGTGCCCCCTAGAAAATTGTGGAAAACGGTTACAAGAAGAAAAATGCATAGAAAATGGAGGGCGGGACGGAAGGTTAGCCCCCATAAAGATGATGTCCACCCCTCCCCTGTTCGAGTATGATTCTGGCCACACGGGTGTCTCCGATCGTCTTCCCCTTCCCCTCTCCACTCCTTTTTTTCACCCCTTTCTTTACGCTAACTCCCTATGACCACCCCCCCCCCCCCGAAACATATGACAAAAACGTTTGGATACCCAAGAACGACTTTTTCTTTCATTCTTTTTCTTCATTTTAGTGAAAAGC
>BQKZ01000463.1:96052-148418 GCA_036244855.1 Temnopleurus reevesii | reverse complement strand
CGAGACACGGACGAATCAGACATGGCGTCGCATAGTATTTCCCGACTTTGTGTTAATATTTGCGTCAGGCAGACTCTACCAAATACCCTGGTAAGACATCAAAATCCTATCAAATACATATGGCAACCTTTGATTGAATGCAAATTGCTCGAGAAGCAGACCTAAATGATTGATAAATTTAAAATTGAAACCAAGCTTTAAATCACCAACACTATTTTGAATGATATGGGACTGTACTGTAGTAAATGATTAGTCTATTGAAATTTGACTTGAGCAGATGTAGACTTGTTTTAGCGATGGAAATGAAAACTTTGAAAATTCATGACTTTCGAACAGATTATCCAATTTCACTCTCGAGAATTTTCTGGAAAGTTGAATTTTTAATGGATAATATATAATTTTATGCCTGAATTTGCACGATTAATTATTCAATTATTCAAAAATAAAAAATGTATGATGGAAACTTCAGTTCGGTATACAGTGTTATTGTAAAAGGCATGCACCTTATTTCTGAGCAAATATAAAACAGTAAAATATATCATTCAATCTGAATCTGGTATCACACGAAGGAGAATATTCCAAAGATTATGAATCGTGATATAAATATTGAACAGAAAAAAGCACAAAAATCGTCTACGAAGAACAGTTTCCGACAACGTCTTCCAAACTGAGTAGTTTTTGGAACACATTTAAATGCACGCACTGCTCTTTGCCGATCAAATAAACGATAATTATCAACTTTTATTGCTATATTTTTTTTTACTTCCTAATGTCATATAAATTCTAAAGATTAATATGAAATAGTATAAAATCATTGGTATTAAAGAAAACTTACAAATTTGTGCCCGATTCTTGACTGCTTTAGCAAAGAATTATTTTCGCAAAAGCTTCCTTAGTCCCATGCATAGACAAGCCACAGAGTTTTTCTAGTGCGTATTTGCCATATAGATAAAATGCGCATTTTGAATGCGTGCCTTTTTATTACGCGTGCCTTTATATGAGCGGACCATATACCTTTACCGCGTATACCGCCTACCGGTACAATTTAAAAAAAAATTTACCTGGATCACACCCTGCACTGTGCACATGGAGAATTTAGGGGTGATCGTGTGATCCGTAACTGAGATCTGGAGGTGGGAAATAACCCAATTAGAATATATTGACCTATACAATATCGTGCACCTACCTCCTTACAGGTCCGAACACTGCACACATCTCTAAGAAGGGGGAAGAGGAATTATTATTTCATACCAGCCTATCCTGCAACTGATCCTGTTCGAGATGAGCCAAGGACAGAGGTGGTAGAATCAAAGGAAGACTTTAAGTATGTGGAGAGATTGCTTCCTCCAAGACAAGTCCCATCAGTGCCAGACCATTCCCAGTACCCTACTCCATCCGGATGGTCACCACCATCAGGTACAGTCAAAGTACATTTACCAGAGATGCCAACCATCCCGGAATATGCATGAGGTGCATTTCCATATAAATTCAAGGCTTTTATCACCAGTGACAGTGTACTGCTGAGAGGATGGTTATTGTCCTCATGTCTTTTGTTCAGTTGTTTTGTTATTCACAAAGCACTGCAATCGTAGAGCGCTTAGGGAATTCTCATGAAGAGTTGATAAGCGCTATATAAAAAGAGCCATTCATTTTGCTGCATGCATATTCCAGAATGATTTGCATCTCTGCGTTGTAATGGCTATTGGTACAGTGCATGCAAGCTCCATACATTATGCATGCCTTCTAAGTACAATGAAAATAAATTCAAATGAGGTACCTACATACCTGCCAGCCTGAATTCGGACTCCAAACTTTTCTAGTCATTTTGTGGGTCATATGGGGATATGAAAATATATATAAATCAATGAATATCACAAAGAGAACAACATTATGAAATGCACCTGTCTCCTGGGAAAAATATCCTTATCCATTTTTGGCATTGATTTTTTATTGCAACGCACAAAGACATACTAAAAACACCATTAATTCCATTGCATTTTTCTTTTTTCACTGATGCTTTCCATTGACAAAAGGGTCTCTGCAGAGACAGGTGGATGTACAGTATAATGATGTTATAACTATATGTGTTGAAAGATGTTGATACCAAGTAGGTGGTTAATAGGAGAATAGTCAGATTTTTCTTGGCACTTATGGACTTATCTGTACCATGGATAAAGTTTAATGACTACTGTGGAAACATATTCCAATGAGATTCACTCTTGTACAGGAGAAACAATTGTATCAATATCTTTCTTTATGATAATGGTAGAAAATTATTTTTATAAGGTCATTATTATTAATGTAATAATAATGATGACATTTTTCTGGAGTGAGATTGCATTCCAAAGAAAAATCATGCTGTAAAGTGTATTGTAATTCATAGTAGACAAAATATTCTGAGTGCTAATATTCAATTTTATATATTTTTAATTTGGTGTAGGTTCTTCACCAGGCGTGCCATACAACGTGAGTAGGACAAGATTTCACAGCATCCCTGTCTTCATAGAATCAAGAAAGTCTGGCATGCAAAAATGGACGTTGGTTAAAAACATCAAAGGAGATATTTGGGTAAGAATTATTAAAACATCTTTTACAGATTTATAGGAGGTTAGGTGAAACCTGGTTCACGGCTGTGATTTTCACTTTAAAACCAGAGGGTTCCTGTTTTTTTTTGGGTTTTTTTATTAATGTTTTTATTGCTTCAACAAAATGCATGTACAAAATTAAATTTTACAAATTACAAGCATTACAAATTATTACATAAATAATATTTATGAAATAAGAGGCATCCATTTCTTTTTGTGGAAATCTTCTTTTCCCTTGTGGAAAGCTATCATGTTTTCAACTTTTTCTATAAACTTTTTTATTAATTTTTAAAAACTTCAAACGATAAATGCTCTTCGGCATATTTACTCTTAAATATGAAATATTTGGCATAAAAGATAATTGTATTTGTAAGATGATGAGCTTTATCTTTAAAACCGAAACATATATCAAGTTGACTCAGTTTTATTATTATCCACATCATTCATTTTGTGTATGCAAATTTATTTATATTTGCCCCAAGAGGAACTACAGTTGGGGTCAAAAGTTTACATACATTTGATATAAATATGTTTCATCTCATCTTCTGCAAACTTATACACGTTTGCTTTGACTTTTTTCTGATTGAGATAGTTAAACATGTTTTCATCATAGTTAAACGATTTTCATCATTCTCTAATATTTGAGTATTTGTGATGGACATATTGCTCAAATTGCATAAATTCAGAGGGCCAAAAGTTTACATACACGGATCATAAAATTTGGTTGCAGTGAAGAAAGGCATGCAATGTGTTGGTGAAATGAAATTGGAATTTTTGGGGGAAGTAAACAGGATGCATTTCCAGTCAATTCAAGCAAAAATTATAAGTAATTATTAGAATACAGGCAATGCAACCAAATTTTATAATCAGTGTATGTAAACTTTTGACCCCCTCATGCAATTTGAGTAATATGTCCACCACAAATACTTTGATATTTATAGAGAATGATGATAATCTTTTCATAGAAACATAGTAAAGATCATGTTTAACTATCTCATTCAGGAAAATGTTCAACATCCGTGTATACGTTTGCAGAAGATGAGATGAAACATTGTTTACCTTATATGTATGTAAATTTTTGACACCAACTGTATGTATTCAACTGTCAAAAACAATGAGAGTTTAATGTTTAGAATGCTACTTGCGGTTATTAATGTTGCTATGTCAGACAAGCATTGTAGCTTGACCAACCTGGCAACAGCCACTGCATGCTATCAACGTTTCTTCAATTGAAATGCAATTATTTTATATTTGATGAACAAATAGTTTGTCATTGTGCATTTGACAAAGAAGTGTGCATAAAATGTTGATACATTACAAAAGTGGTCTATTAATGGATCCATTCTCTGCTGCACCTGACATGGTTGAATGGGTATCAGCTGGAAGAATCTCCAGAATTGATGTGTGTACAATAACAGTCAAACTTGTCTATAGTGGACCCTCAATTGCATTAAAATTGACTGCCTTATCAGAATTCTTTAAACTTGAAGACATTGCCATCATTTCCAGTTTCAGCATGGCTCTCATTTTGAGAGTTTGCATAGATTCAAGAAATCCTTTCCTTATAATCATTATCTTGCATTGGTCACAGTGCACATTGTGGATGAATTAAGAACCAATGAAATTTTAATATCCTCGGTTGGATTTTACCATATATATATCAAAATTGTCATTTTAATGGGGCTCATAAATGTTTTTCAATCATGTACAGTCCAGTCTCATTATAAAGAGCATTGATATAAAGAGATCTTGTTATAACAAGGTAGTGTTCCTGGTCCCATTTCTTTGTACAGTCAAACCTCGTTATAACGAGATCGTTGGGACCAGAGAAATTACCTCTTAATATTGAAACCTTGTTATATCAGGGCCGAAATACAATAAAATACAAAGCGATGGGACCAGGGAAATTACCTTGTTATAATGAGGGCTCGTTATATCCGTGCTCTTTATAACGAGGTCTGACTGTATTTTATTTTATTTTGGACCTAATATAACAAGGTTTCAATATAAAAAGATAATTTCTCTGGTCCCAAGGACCTCGTTATAATGAGATTTGACTGTACTATTGACTTCTGACTCCCTAGACATGAGTACAATGTATTATAACAACTAAGATTTAGCTTCATGTGTCTTCTCTCTCTCTCATCATCTCTCTTAAAACTGTCTCTTTCGGGCTCTCTTCCACTCTCTTTACTCACAAAATTCGGGCACCTCTGATGATAAAAAAATAGGGTAAATGTGTGTCTCTTCAAAGGAAAGTTGAAAAGTAAAGAAATGAGGGAAATTATATTATACAAACTTATATTGGAAGATAGAATTGATTGCAAAATATGTCTAGATTAAGAATTTTTTGTAACTACTTGTTTCATGAAAATTCAAGCTAACTAGGAAATGTGGAGGATTGAATATGAAATATTCAGGATAATGATGTCTTAACTTAAACACCACTTATGTATGAATACAATACATATTTTTGTTTGTTTATTTGTTTATTCCAATTAGCTAAATACATTGTTATTTCTATATTTTCCTGTTTGTTTCTCCATAACAGTCTTTAGCAGAAGAGCTTAGAATCCATTTAGAGGAGCACAAAGGAAACACTGTTCATGTCACTGTCAATGAAGTGTCAAGGAAAGTTCGTTACAAGGGACTCTTTGAAGACCAAGTCAAGCAATGGTTGATACAGAAGGGATTCTAGGATTTTCACACGATGCCACTCTATGGACTTATGAAGTGACAGTTTGGACAAATATTTGCAGATATGAAATGATATCTGATCCAATTGTTTGAAGCGTCAACCATGTTGATGACAGAATCACCAGATACAGTCACCTCTACCTAAAGTTGAACCACTCTAAAGGAGTGTCACTAGAAAGTTATAATTAATTGCAAGTTGCAGTTGATTGGCAGGCGCCAATAAGAATCCTTGTTTTATTTGCCTCCTGTAAGGGCGCAAACCTTTTGCATGTGATCATGTTCATCTCAAGTTGCAACTTAGTTGTAGCTGATCTGCAACTGATTGCAGCTTTTAACACTCTTGATATCAAATAAATTGTCATATTAAAAATCAATTTTTTACATGATCAGACAGAAGTAGATTAAAAGAGAATGAAACTATTGAATTTATATGCTATTAGTAGATGAATAAAAATGAGATGTTTGATTTATTGAAAATTTGAGCAAAGTCTAATAATCTGCTCAAGTTATGAATTTTCAAAGTTTCAGTGATGTCCTGTTATGGAAATCCTTGATGTGGCAACTTCTGTAATGTCATTGTGAACAACTCTTCATTCATTCTTTACACCAAATTTAACATTTGTGCTTACTTTTCCCTTGAGTATAAATATGTCCTTGTTAATCCTTCAAGTATTTTTTAAGAATCGTGTTGAATAATTTTGGCATTAATCACTGTCTTGACATTTCATATATATATATATAGGGAATAGGGATTGTAATACATCATAGATCTGCCAAAAGTTGCTTACTCAAGGATGCCTGTCAGGAGATGTAAATGAAGCTTTGAAAACTTGTAATATTTGAAAACAGGAAATTCATTATTTTGCCATTACAGTGGAAACTCAGTATTACAAGGTGCTTGGGACCATAAAATATAACTTGTTCAGCAGTAGTCCCTTTGTAGCAGAGTTTAAAAACAATAAGTTATTAAGAGCTGGGACCAGGTTTTTTACCTCTTTATATCAGATATTTTGTTATATCAGACCTCTTATACTGAGTTTCCACTGTATCAATATCAGTTCTTTATTTATTATTATTGCCACTATAATTTCCTTTCCACAAATAATTGTCTTTGAATAAGAGAACAGACAACTGCGTGTTGTGAGCTGAATGTTTGATTACCCAAAATGGTTTCTCCTCCTTGATAAGTACTATCTGCTACTTGTAACAGACAGCTAATGTATCAGTAAATACCTACATTGGAGGAGTTTCATTTAGATGCATGTTTGTGACATATATATGCACATTCTTCAAACTGGTTTATTACTGACTTTGTCCTGATTGTAAACTCTGATTACATACTGGCGATTAACATTGTGTTATTGCATCACATCAAGCTATTCAAAATTCTAACCATATAAAGACACCATTTTTTGTATTGATCAGCAGTGAATAGACTATTAAAATTTATCTGATTTTTTTTCAAATATGTTTGTCATGAAAATATTTGTTCAAGTGTGATGTAAAAGGATGTGGGTATAAATCTTTATTTTTAGGTGTTTTAAGAAATTCATGTAAACCTTTGAAAAAAAATTTGATTGTTATTTGGAAGGTCATGTATCTGTCCCTTTGCAATTTATCACTTTATTCCAGGGAGATACAACAGTGATTTCAATGGGAAATTATTACAAAGAAATGCTTTCAAAACAGTATCTCATCTTTAGATGAATTAGTCTTAATTCATCTTTAGATGAATTAGTCTTAATTCAGCCAGAAGTAACGTAAATTTGAACTCTGAGAAGAAGTTTAGTTTACAGCCTGTTCCCTTCCCTTTCAAATTACCAAGAATTCTTTCTTTGTTTTTGAACCATGAAGTGAAGCAGTAATAGGTAGAATCTCATTTAAGACTTTAATCACTGACAAGTATGGGCATATACATGAATATTCGTATGGCCAAAGTGTTGCAGTTTATCCAGACTAGACATTTTCTACGGGGGAATGGTATTTCTTGTCTTGTAACCTAAGTAAACATTGGAAGAGGTCTTCCAAGCGAATTCAGTAACAGTAGTTACATGTTGAATATTCAAGAGCAGGTCCAAAATTTAGAAGTACCATATTGTGGTTGTGAAAGAGATGTGACAAGATTTATGTTCGTTTTTGTGCGTATATGTGCAATCCTCGAAATAGGATTTCATAAGGTCATCATAGATGAGGATGACCAGTAGAGAATAACATGTATTTGTTTCAGTAAATCTTTATAGGGCTTACGGCCATTGCCCCTGGCTGCCTTAGACTAATTTGAAGCCTTTTTTGGGGTGTGTGAGTGTGTGTGTGCGTGTGTGTGTGAAGGAGTGTGTTACATATGTGGTTGCCAGCTAAAAGTGGATTTGTATATGTTTGGTTGTCGTGCTTGTGTGGGTGTGTGGGTGTGTGCGAGATGGAAAGAGAGCGGAGTGTAATCTCTCATTCGTGATTTGAGGTATGGCAGAAACTTTGGAGTGTTATGAGAAGTTGGGGAGGGGGGGGGGGGGGCGGTGCACTAACATGGTAGCCACAGCTGTAATTTGGTTGGCATGCTTGTATGGGTGTGTGTAAGAAAGCCGGAGAGTGGAGGGTAATCTCAAATTTGTGGTTTTAGGAAGTGAGGGGGGGGGGCCTTATTGGCAACGACATGTTTGCATGGAACACTGAAATGGGGGCTGCTGGCCCCCCCCCCCCCCCTAGCTCTTTCTTTTTCATGTGGGTTTATTTGCACAAGTGAATGATACAGAGAACAATGCCCGGCTCTCCCAATGCCCTTCTAACAAATGAAATTTTCATCTCTAATTTGAGTGACACGAACGCCCGCAGCTCTAGCTCTCGCTAGTTATAGCTGCATCTCACCCTCGTATCAATTGAGCGCTCGTATCATATCTCTGCGCTGACGTGTACTGTACTGTTACAGGCAGGGCACGGAACTCAAACTGACGAGACTCGACTAGGAAGGGAACATAACAGCCTTGAAAATGTGGTCTTTTTTGTCAAGAGATCCTACGAGGGCATTTCCTTTTGAAATCGGCGATAAAGTGGAAGGATTGGAAGACAAATCAATTTGGAGTTTGCATCAAGGAAAACGAAAGGTAAATTTGTAGGACATAATTTAGTTCACCCTGGTCCCATTCATAAAGTTTCGTGTAACGTTGCACTTGAATTTTAACTTGGTATATTTAATTTTTAAATGAACAATATTAACAGTATCTTATTTCATCTGGGCTCTTTCTGTAGGTCAAATCATAATTTTGTCAGCACTTCCAAAAACTTTGA
The DNA here is from genome assembly GCA_036244855.1 of Temnopleurus reevesii. Classification (NCBI taxonomy): domain Eukaryota; kingdom Metazoa; phylum Echinodermata; class Echinoidea; order Temnopleuroida; family Temnopleuridae; genus Temnopleurus; species Temnopleurus reevesii. The sequence goes on along the minus strand of BQKZ01000463.1, from coordinate 139,854 downwards.
AGACGTAGACAAAAACGAAAAAGATGTGCACAGGACTAAAAAAGAGAGATCAGATAGCTTATTTCACGATGTCAGTGGATGCACCATTTATAACTATAATAAGGGGCACTGTGTGTGCATTGTTATTATAAGTCAATGGGTATGAATATGATTCATGGGAGTGAATATCTGTTGGTGTCCCTCACTAACGTTCTGGTAAATTTAAAAAAAAAAAAGCAGCATTGTTAGTGCAGTGAATGGACCAATATAGAAACCACAAAAGGAATGATAATGCAATTTGATTTATTAGATGGGATGTTTTATTTAGCATAAAAGGAGAGCTTATGTTGACTTTAACATTTAGAGACTGATGTTGCTTGAGTTCTCATCTGAAATTCCAATTCATGAAACCCAGAACAGAGTCTGTCAAAGACATTCACGGAAACAATCATGAGGATTACAAAACATGAGACCGCCGCCCTGACATTAAAAAAGAATCATAGTAGATCTACTTAATTTTTGTTTCAGGATGACCAAATGTAATCAATCTTATTCATGCCCTCCTTTTTCATTTTCATTTTAATGATGAACAGTGAAGTTTTTTTTTCTATAGATGGAATCATGAAACTTATCAATCTGTTACAATTTGTGTCCCTTTGTTTTCTTCGTTCAAAAGAGCCTTGGACCAATAATGAAAGTTAAAAGAGCTATGCTAATCATTATTGATTGGACAAATAATGAAAGTTAAAAGAGCTATGCTAATCATTATTGGTCATCTGAAACATTTAGATATCTCCATTCTCTTTCTTTATACTCTTTAGACGAATGGAGAGGCAGTGTCGATATTCATGTTGGACATCAAAGGCCATTCAGAATCCCTCGTCCAATTAGCAAAGAGTGCTCACAAGCGACTCAAGACTCTAAGGCATCCTAATGTCCTCCTCTATGTAGACGGGCTAGAGACAGACACTGTCATCTATGTGGTAACAGAAGAGGTCACTCCACTTGCTACATTCTTGAAGACAAAATCACCAAATGATTCAACGATATCATGGGGACTCTATCAGATGGTGGTAAGTGCTAAAAATCACAATCAAAATGGATTTTATCAATGAAAATAAAAATTGTGTGGTGCAATATAACAATAATCATTTGGCTCAGTGCCTTGGAATGAAATAAATGATAACATTCGACCAAAGAATAATGGTTGTTTCATCTATTCCTATCATCACATTTATGCGATCTCTAGCTTCTTGCTTTGTCAAATAGTAATATCTTCAATGTTCAATTTTGAAGAACTATTATGAATGTAAACTGTTTTGATTATGTGTTTGTGTTCAAATTACAGAAAGGACTTAGTTTTCTGCACAATGACTGCAAGCTGAAGCACAACAATGTGAACCTTAGCTGTGTGTTTGTGAATCGTGCTGGGGAGTGGAAGCTAGGAGCAGTGGACTACATCACTCCATCTGAAGGGGAGGGCAGCTCCGTTCCAGACAAGGGACTCAGATCACTAGAGAAATACAACCCACCAGAAATGACTGATGTGAGAGCAAGGAAGAGACCATGTCCATGGTATGTGTAAGATGAAAATTTATCCAAAGTTACATTGTTTTCATGAACTAATTAATCATATATTTAACTATTGATTTTAAACCCCAACACTCATTGTTTCTTCATTTTTGTTTTAATGCAAGAAATACAATGTTTCTTATTGCTGTTTGTATGTTGACAAATTTGGTATAATGTGTATAATCTTATCAAAATAAAGCGAACATTCTAATAAATGTTTTATGAGAATTGTGTTAGCAAATTGTTTTGTTAGATGTTTCTGATATTCATTAAGTATGAAAATGTAATAAAAGAGTATTTTGTCCAAAATATTTGTTTATAGGGCTGCTGATATGTGGGGACTTGGATGCCTGCTGTGGGAAGTATTCAATGGAACGTTGCCAAGGACATCATCTCTTAAAGCGCTAGGAAAGGTAATGACCTATTTTGTTAGTACATTCACATCTGTCAGCAACGACCAAAGGAAAAACAAGACAGTTCTAAGAGACCACAAGGTCAATGTTGACAAGTTGGCAGCCATTTGAAAATCTGACTGAAAATATACTGCCATTTTCAAACAATCTTGCATAAGTTGAGAGTACTTTTTTCATTGTGTCACATGCCAAACTTTGTGGTTATTAAAATGTGCAGTTCTTTCCTTACCTTTTAAAGCAGATTTTCCTTCTTTTGGGAAACATATATGATTATAATAAGTTGTCTTTTCAGGCAGGTGATAAAATCGATATAAATACTGTAGAAATGTTGCATTTGTGTGTCACATGGTATTCTTGCTCAGTTTCCAAATATATAATTTTTGTGCAGATCCCTAAGCCTCTCGTACCCAACTACTGTGAATTGGTAGGAGCCAACCCTGTGTCTAGACCAAACCCAGCGAAGTTCCTGGAATCATGCAGGAATCCTGGTGGTTTCATGAAGAATAGCTTTGTAGATACCAATCTCTTCCTAGAAGAAATACAGGTAAGATGCTGCACATGAATTTAGATTTTTTATCTAGTTTAATGACCCTGTGCTTAATCATTAGGATATATCTTTCATTTTCTCATGTTTATTGTGAAGGAAACAAACAAATATCAATGTCAATATGTTGAAAAGTTGGCTTAAAAAGACTTTGCAGATGTCTGCATTGTACGCTAACTTATATTTCTAATTAATTCCGGCAACCTATATAATTCGTTACATACAAAATAGAATATTGAAAACATTGTACTTCTCAGCATGCATTTGGCATTGTTACTTATGATTTTTTTGCTTTCATGCTAAGAGCTCTTACTGTTTCCTCTCCACCCCATAGATTAAAGATCAGAATGAGAAGACAAAGTTTCTGAGTGGATTGAGTGCTGCTATTGATGATTTCCCTGAAGAGTTTTGCCGTCATCGTATTCTACCCCTGCTGCTACAAGCCTTTGAGTTTGGCAATGCTGGATCAGCTATTCTCACACCGCTCCTCAAGGTTTCACCATTTTTCATTCATTTTATTTATATCTCTGATATTTTTGATGTATGGCATCAGCCTTCACATACAAAGGAATTTTTCTCAAAAACCCAATTTAGATGCTGCAATAATTTTTTATTTTGTGAAAGACAGGGGCCTGTAACATGATGTAATTTAACTTACGATAAATATTAATCCCAAGTCTATGGAAAATGTGTTCCATAGTATTATTAATTTTCAAGTAATCATATCTCTTTTGTTGTACAGGCCCCAGGTCCTTCTTAAATGTTAATCTTCTGGAGTGTTTATTTGTTTAGAATTTATAATGTTGATAGCCAAACAGCTTAACCAACTATTTCCTTGTGAAATAAACAGATGGATATGTGATTTTTTTTTTAAAGAGTTAAAAATATGAAAGATAAACCCTGATTAATAGTGCAATCATCAATATTTCAGAATGATGTCAGATTAAAAAAAAAAAAAGGTTTTTTAATTAACTGTAACATTTTGCTAGATTGGAGTGCAAGAATTTGTTATCAGGGAATTGCTTTAACATGTGATGTGCATTCTCAACTTGCACTTTTGTCAATCTGATTTCAGTTGGGTAAACTATTGGACGATGATGAATACCAGAAGAGGATTGTACCCATAGTAGTCAAACTCTTTTCTTCAACAGATCGGAATACCAGGGTCAAACTATTACAACAGGTAACACTTAAATTTCTCATGCATTATTATAGTTCCTGTACTGTCATCTCATAGATGAATACCTCATAACTTCAACTTTGTCCTCTCCATAAGAGAACAGCAAATTAGACAATCAAAAGTGAACGAAAAACGCTCAAACATAAGAATATATGAATATTATCCCCTGTTGCAGGGCTCTTGCTCAGTGTGGTAATGTGATAAAAATTTACTGTCTGTCAAGTCATTTTCCCCTATTTTTAAACTATTTAATAGAAATATGTAGCAATGAGTAATTGATTAATGTAACTTTGCATCCTAAGAAATGACAAAATAGCCCCTCTTCTGAAATAACAATGTATAATGGAATCAAATGTGAAATGAGAACGTAAGGTAGGAAATGTTGAGGAACATATAGCATGAAAGAGAAGGAAATGGGAATTCCTATTTTATGATCTTTTCATCTATTACAGGTCGATCAGTTTGTAGAGCATCTTCAACCAGCTGTTGTTAATGATCAGATCTTCCCTCATATATGCCATGGTTTCAACGACACAGTGCCTGTTATCAGAGAGAGCACAGTTAAGGTAAGAACAGGCTGTTATGAATTATTAGATTATATTATGTTATCCCATGTATTCATGAGTATTTCTAAAAATAACTTGTCATCATTTATTTCTGATTTCTAGGATATACAATCAAAACAAGTGGTCTTAGATGATCATCACTCGAGCAAGTCATGAAGTAAAATTATTTTTTTTTTAAAGAGAGAAAAGTAGGGTCTGAAATTCCCCCCAAATACGTGATGGAATTTTATAGTGCTTATTAATGAAGAGACTTGCTGGGTGCAGGAAGTTTTATACCCTTTTCTGACGCATCTGACACAATAAGTAAGAATAAATATAAATAATATGAATAATTATTTAAAAAAACAGCAACTTTCAAGATTATATATTTTTTCTGTAAAGAGAAGTCATGTTAAACTTTCTCGTGATTTTGTATTACTTTGTTGTTTATTAGACCCCTCACATGCTATGTTTCTTTCTGCTGTTTGTTGAAATCAATTGATCTATTTTTTAATTAACTTAAGTTTTAATTTTATTATCTTTTCTTTTCACTAGAAGTGTTCATAGGCTTCATAATTAGAAAATTACAAAACTGGGAACAAAACTTTTTATATTTTTGTTTTCTTCTCCACAGGCAATGCTTTTAATGGCTTCCAAGTTGAATGATAAAAATCTGAATATAGAACTCCTCAAACACTTCGCAAGGTTACAAGCCAAAGATGAACAGGTATGATACAAATTTCATAAGTCATTTCTTATGTGGTCCCAATGGATGTATGTTCTTGTTATCACAGAAGGTTTTTTTTATTAACAACATTTGATGCTCTATATATAAACTTTAAGATGGACTGATCATTGGATTATGAAACTTTTTAAGAGTTCTTATTATTATGGCTGAAATATATTAGATAAAAAGATTGAGAAGGTATCAGCCAAACTTGGATAAAATATGGACGTATCTATGTATGAAGGAAATGAATGTGGATGTATTTTCATTTTTCAATGATGGATGAATACGGTTTGACATTGCAGAGTAAAGAATTAATGAATGAGTGAATAACTTAGAATGAATCAAGTGTTTGAAATACATCTGATACGGTTAAATGTTTGAAGTTAGATTTTTCCCTAATATTTGAAGATATTTATTTTATATTGTCTATTTTTTCTTAATTTCAGGGAGGAATCCGAACAAATACCACGATATGCCTTGGCAAAATTGCTGGTTATCTAAATCCTGCGGTAAGTGGCAAATGTTACATGTGTTTATAGATTCATCTGCACATAGGAAATCACCAGTAAATCCTTCATTGTATCAGAGACTGTGAGCCAAATAAAGTGATTGTAACTTCCGAACAGTTATTCCAAGATATTTTTTGTTCATCCACATTTAGATGTGGATAACACCGACAGAGAATGTAGAAAATTTTATACAGAACTTGAAATAGGAGTTCTGTGCCCTTGAGGCACAAAGATGATAATTTATGGTGATGATCATAATCACTTGAAAGAGGTTGGTTGATATAGAGATGGTAAATTAACCTACATGTAAGAGAATGAATGTAGGTAAATCTATATTTCTTCTTGTTTCTTCACCTTTCAGACAAGACAGAAGGTGCTTTCATCTGCATTTGTTCGTGCCATGAAGGATCCATTCCCACCTGCAAGGACTGCTGGTGTCCTATCTATGCTTGCCACACAACGATACTACTCCCTCAAGGACTGTGCTCTCAGAGTTCTACCGACCCTCTGTACACTCACTGTAGACCCTGATCAGAGTGTCAGGCAGAATGCGTTCAAAGCCATCAAGATATTCCTGGACAAGCTGGAGAAGGTCTCAGATAATCCGGAACTCCTTGAAGAAATGGGTAAGTGAATTATGACTACATTATTTGGGGTTGCATTAACCCTATTTTAACTGGGCTTTTTCAGACCAAGTTTATACTGGGGGGGGGGTCAATTTGACCCCCCCTTCAGATCTCGGCCGTGGATCGCGCGATCGCCGCGAAATTTTGCACGCGCATAGTGTAGAGTGTAAACTACATGACTGTATAGTTTGATTTTCTGAAAATTTATGATTTCTATTTTTAATTAATTAATTATGCAAATTTATGCATGAAATCTTGTTTTCTGTTCTATTTCACTCATTGAAGCTCCTAGAAAGCTCATTTTTGGTATAAATATTCTCCATATTATTCCTCACAATACTACTTGGAAAAAAATTTGGTGTGACAAGGTATTTCTTATGTTTTTTATTGTTTTATGAATTTCTTATGTATTTCTTTGTTTTTTCGACCTTTTGTTTTCTATTGTTTTTTGGATGAAATTTATTGCAGAACATTTTTGAAGCATATTTATGCTAAAATGAATTAATTATAACCCATAAAATTGAAAATAACTACATCTTTATGAATTCAGACTGAAATCCCAATTTACATTGACTTTGTACACAAAATCACGTTTTTGAGCGATTTTCGGTCTGACATGCAAGTACAAAAAGTGGCGCGGCGACGTAATCATTTGCCCGATTTTCGCGAAAATGGTCTTAAAAGTTGCGCAAGACTTAAAAGTAAAAAGTGAGCGAGTCTCGCGGTGAAAAAAATTTGCGCGGCGGCGTGATCACAAAATTTGTGGAGGGGGGGGGTCAAATTGACCCCCCCCCCAGTTGGAATAGGGTTAACCCTTTGCATACTTACTGTTGGTCTGGTCATGTTAGCTTTTGAGACAAGATGGAGGTCTCAAAGAATATTCAAATCAGGGATGTAAGTGGAGCTTTAAAAAAATCCAGAAAGTCATACTTGCCAACATTGGGAAATTAAAAATCGTACTCTTATGTGCGCAAAGCGCGAAGTCCCTTGCGGCCAGGGATCCCGGGCCCGGTTAAGGGCCCTGGAAGCTCTAGGGTTCTAGATGCTCTCTGGTGCAATCTGAGCATATCTGAGGGGTCTTTCCCCTCAAATCTAATACAAATTTATTGTTAATTTTTATGTAGAAAATTGCAAGTAAAAAAAAGGTGCTCCATAGGGTATGTCACAACTAGAACTAGAACTAGCAGACTTAGGGTGAAAAGTTGCTGGAAGTACAGTATTTGTTTTCCTGAGTTTTAAGTTTTGTTCATGTTTTTTCTTCTGACTATATGGCGTAAAATGTCTCGCTTACCTCCATTCCCATAGTTGATCTCGCATTGGCAAAGTTTGCAAAATGCTATCCCCTTCTTGTTTATTTTCCTCATGTAATCACTAAGAAACACTCCATGACAATCTTTTTCCTCTGTCCATTTCCAATTCCCCTTGTTTTTTATTCCAGCGTCAACATTGTTTATATTTGCTGTTCTGTCTAATTCCCATATTCAAACAATCGATCCTCTTTCAATCAACTATTTTCCGCGATCCAGCATGCATCCACATCGGCCCTCCACATCGTAAAAATATTCAAGGTTCTGTCTTATTCCATGCTATTTCCATAAAAGTTCGTTTCCATAAATTTGATAAAGATAATCCTCAATTATTCCGGGGAAATTATCGGTGACTGACCACGATGCGGCAGCGTGTGTGTGATGACATGATCACGGCTAGCAGCGGGCACCCAGTGATATTCCCGCCAGCCCTGGCCCGCTGAGATTCTGGCGACAGGCGATCACCGCTGTTGGAAGCAAGCGTGTGTTGTTTTTTCCCTACTACTCACAGTAGTCTACTTTCCAGTTGTTTATCGAAAACTACCGTATTTGAACACGGAAGATTCCTATTACAAAGGCAATCAAATAGCCAAAAATGTGCATTTTACGTCTAATATCCTAGACTATTTGACGGCTCGCGTGTGCTTGATTTTGTTCTTTTATTTTAATCTATTTTATTTAAAAAGTCATTAGGCTTTCCGGAGGAAAAAAGAGAGAGAACAAAAGAGACGGAAAATACGGGGAAAAAACGAAAGTTTTTTGTAATACGATAAAAAATCCGGATTTCCGGAAAAATCCGGAAAATCTGACATCCCTGTCAAATTCTTGAAGAAATATTGAAGTGAAGAATTGCTTTTTTGTTCGTACTCATCCCAACTCTATGGCAGAATCCATTCAAATGTATTTATGATCTTCGTAGACAAGCAAAGGGCTCTGAAGTAGAGGGCTGTTAGAAGTATTTCATGTGCACAATTTTCATATGATTTCTAACATTTTTGTTTTTTCAGAGGCTGATGTGAATAAAGCAGGAGTGGCTGCTCAAAATCCGTCTAGCTGGACAGGTTGGGCGATGACGTCACTCACGTCTAGGTTGTACAGGGGAGGTAATAAACCTACTGCAGCCGGACCAGATAGGCCTGATGGTAAGTTGTACTGGATGGGCTACTACGATGTTACGCTGTTCCTCTTAGCCACGTGCTTGAAAAACTATACTTCGTTCTGTTTTTTTGTAGAAATGACCGTTTTATTTTAAGTAAAGTAGAAAATCAGCGGAATTTTTTAATCGACCCCTTGGGGAAAACTAAATATCTTTCGCATGCAAGTGCTTTTCTTTCTATTCATAACTTTTGACATTGACGGTATCAGCAAATTTTAGTTCAGGGACAAAAGTGAGGAATAGAATGGTAGAACATGGGTGAGAGCTGGACTGCTAAAAGCTGGGACAGTGCCCCCACCCAATGCTGCCTGAATATTACTTAATTAGATCATTTTGCTGCCCGGAAATTGCAACTAGCCTCATTCTTATTGTTGCTTAAATTTATCTATCTAGAAATTAACAAAATTAATGAATCTAAATTTGTTTACATCACAGGATCTGCAGACAAGACGACTGCGTCTGCATCCAAACCAGATAGTGTCAAAGAAGATAGACCATCATCAATGGCAAGGGTGGACGGCAGCAGAGATAGAGACTCAGATTCAGACTACGGCAATGAAGGGGGCAATGATGATGACGATGGTTGGAAGGATAATGATAATTGGGGCAATATGGAGGTATATGAACATGATAATTAATTAGATATTCATTTAGCAGAATGTAATCTAGTGGTGATATGTTGTTTCTTAATCCCCATTCGAACTGGCCAGGCATTTAATATTTGTGAAAGAAAAGTTATCTGATTTGATGTGTTATAATAATGATAATAATGTAGGGCTTATCACTCGCTTGGGGAAAGTCCCTAAGCGCTTAGAAAGAAGGATGAATAGAGATAAAGAAAAAACATTTTTGCCCTATACATGGATAATGGAATAAGTTAATAAGGTAATGCAAATAAGGAAAATGGTAATTAACACGTTGGTGAGATCAAAGAGGTTTGTTGTGAGAAATGGATCATTACCATTATCTTGGTATTCATCCATTGGCAAAAAGTAATGTAAATAAGTGTGAAAAAATATTGCAATGAATATGCACGTTATTAATCGAAATGTACTCAAACAAAAATTTGTAGGATTCCTCCACAAGTGAATTGATAGGAATTCTGGAATCACATCCGCAATTAGCTATGATACCTTCTTTGGGTTTTGTCAAAGTGATACTGGTACTTTGCAAATGATAAAATCATCTTTAAGCTGTTTCATTGCAACAAATCATCCAATGATTGATTACATTTCAATGGAAAGCTGTGTTTCAATCATATTTGTTTCGTTTCTTTTCCAAAGGATGAGGAGGAAGATACCACCGAGGTGCAAGAGAGCAAGAAATCAAATGAATGGGACTCACAAGGTTGGGGTGATGATGCTGATGATAATTGGGACAGTCTAGAAACATCAACACAAAGAACACATAAATCAACTTCTTCATCACATTCCACATCAAAATCAAAATCTTCTGCATTAAAACTTGGAGGAACCAAGAAAACACAGGATATGGACTTTAGTGACTGGGGTTTAGATGATCCTGTGGTAGAAAAGAAACCAGTCAAATCAAGTGCCAACCTGTCAAAGAGTCGTTCAGGATCAGAGAAATCAACTCCAAAGGGAAGTCCGAAGAAGGCACCAAGGAATGATGCAGATTTAGGAGGTTGGGATGATGAGGATGCTGGTGGATGGGGTAGCATGGATGCGGTGGAGGATGATGATGGAGGAGCGGGAGGAGGATGGGGAGATGATGACTGGGGTGCTATGGAGGACATGTCAATATCATCCACCAAACCTGCTCAGAAACCCAAGGTATGCCTGTCTGATAATGGAAATCCCTTATGAGGAGGTCTCATGTATTGAAGTACTTGGGTAAAGCCAGTCATTTCTGCGTAATTCAAACTTGTATGAATCAAATATATTGCCGAATTCAATGTCATTCTTCTTATAGAATATAAAACCTATGTTATTTTCCTCTTCAAAATTAAATTTCACCAAGAAATTTGATTTAGGGGTTGTTGCTCAAAATCAACTGCAAATCAACTGCAACTTTGCAAGTTGTAACGTGCATTTTCATTCGCGAGCGGTATGCGCATTTAACATAACGCGCATGAAACAACGATTTTAATTGGCACGTTCCGATTAACTGCAACTTTTGAACAACACCCCCTTGGGCAGAGAAACCTCTGCTTTATGCAGAATGCTTGATCTAAATAAAAATGAAAATTAGAACTCTGGAAAAATTCTGTGATCAATATTTGTCTCACCTGCGTAGCAGAATCGAGACATAGGCGTCGCTTTTTCTGACGGCGGTGTCGTCGTCAACAATTTAGAATTGCTCTAATAGTGAAGAGCAATTTTCAGGCCATTATCAAGTTCAAAGGTCATCTAAGGTCAACTTTCCAAAATATTAACCTGAAAACTTAACCTTGGCTTTTATTTCACAACCCCTTGTCCGATTTTCATTAAACTCGCACAATAGGTCCATTTGGGTAGCCAAAATAGTCTAGAGCAATTTTCAGGTCATTACCAAGGTCAAAGGTCATCTGAGGTCAACTTTCCAAAATCTTAACCTGAAAACTTAACCTTGGCTTTTATTTCAAAGCCCCTTGCCCGATTTTCATTAAACTCACACAATAGGTCCATTGGGTAGCCCAAATAGTCTAGACCAATTTTCAGGACATTATTGAGGTCAAAGGTCATCTAAGGTCAAATTTCTAAAATCTTATCCTGAAAACTTAACCTTGGCTCTTATTTCAAAATCCCTTGCCCAATTTTCATGAAACTTAAACCATCTTTATAGAAATCTGTCAAAAGCATATTGCTATAATTTACAAATCGCGCAATGCAGGCGAGACTACCAGGCAGCGTTTCACTTGCTTGTTTTAATGTAATCTTTGAGAAAATGGATGTGTCAATATTTCTGATCAAATCTGGTAAAATTTCTTGCAACAGTAGATATGAAATTAAACATCATCCCTTCATCCAGATTGATATACACAGTATGATCTTAAGTTTATATATTTATTGAATTTTGTTTCTTTTTTTTTTACTATGTATTATGTAGCCGGCATCCAATCCTCCTCCTGGCTGGGGGGATAGTCTAGACTTTGCTGAGGATAAGAGTCATACACCAACCAGCTCATACAACTGGGGACAAGGACAAGATACAGAAACAGACTTCTTAGGAGCTATGAGCAGCTCGAAGGTAGGATAATTGTACAGTGAAACCTCTTTATAACAAGGTCCTTGGGACCATGAAAAATACCTTGGCATATCAGGTTCCTCACTATATCAGGGTAAAAAAAACAAAGAACTATAAAGAGCTGGGACCAATAATATCACCCTGTTATAACAGGTATCTCGCTATATCCAACCTCTTTATAACGAGGTTCCACTGTATTATAAATGCCATATTTGATAATCTTTGGTGTTTTTACAATGTGCAATGATGTTTTTTATAGGATCTACTAATTTTAGCTATGTTTTTATATTTAAAGCACCTTTCACACTTTCTATTGACTTTGAGTTTCAAAACGTGCATACATAAATTAATTTTTAATGTGCCAATACATGTTTTTCCTTCAATGCTGAGCTGTCAAATAGTTTCACTTCAATCCTTTTTAATTGGTTCTTCTGTGCTTAATACACTACAGCAAACAAAATAAGATACCATATGTATGGTAGCTAGAGTGAAATGGGGCATTATATATGTACAAATTAGTCAAGAATTTTATTACTCTTGTTCTTTAAATATAACACTGTTTTGGGTTTATCAGCAGACTACGAGCACCAAGCAGTCATTACAGACAACGAAGAAGTCATCTACTAAACAGAAAGCTTCATCCGATACTTCGGGGTGGGGTTCTCAGGATACAGGCTGGGATGATGATGGTTGGGGATCCTTTGGTAATGAAGGAAGCAGTGATGGTGGTGAGATTCAATATACTATTTCATAACTTTCCATAATAGTGTAGTGGTTTAGTTGTTCTGACACTTTCCTTTCACAAAAAGGGTTGTGTTTCAAATCCCAAAGATGGGGGTCACTTTACTTTACCAAGAAATCCATTCACATTGTGCTGCACACTACCCAGGGGTGATTGGGGATCCAGTTGGTATGGTATATTTAACTCAATGAGTGCTATGAAGCACCTTGCTTGAATGCTCTGATGGTAGTTGAAATTGTGCATACTTTGTATGTGTGTGTACCTGAATACAATATCGGGTAATGATATAGATATACTATTGATAATATTTAAAACTTGCATTTTGTAGTTCACATTTCAAGAAGTTTTGCAGCTGCACCATGATTCATTCAGACCTTATTATCCATTATTTGTCCCCTTCCTCCATTTCAGGATTAAGTAAAGCAGAACTTGCCAAGAAACAGAGAGAAGAGTGGAGAATACAACGGACAAAGGAACTTCAAGAGAAAAGGGCAGCTAAGAAGGCAGCAGGACCCACTAGGCTTGGTACCAAAAAGGACTGAGATCAATATTTCCCATTTCAGTATGTTATAAATTAAATTTCACCAGTGATGAGATTTATATTAAATGAGCTCACAGATCTATATACAGTTCAACCTCTTTATACAGAGCACTCATATATTGAGATCTTGTTATAACAAGGTAGTTTTTCTAGTCCCATCTCTTTGTATTTTATTGTATTTTGGCCCTGATATAACAAGTTTTGATATATAGAGATAATTTATCTGGTCCCAAGGATCTCATCATAATTAGGTGTGACTGTATAAGTGTGTGATCAGGTTTGTATAGAAGCGTATCAATCAACATGATGATCTCAATCTGCCTGAATGAAGGGTGACTTTTATAGAATTAAAATGTAGATATACCAGATACCTTATAAAACTCAAGAACAACTCAAATTTTCAAAGGTGCTCCCATACCTGCCAGCCTTCTGGAAGCATGATTAAGTTAGAGAATAGAGTGTGAATTGCCATACGGCTGAACCAAATCTTTTCTCATGCGTGAAGCCATTATGACAAATAATTCTTTTTCAATCCATTGATCTGTAAGTTAAGAAATAATAAATATTCCTAGGGTTGGTTCTAAAAAAGGGCAAATGTAGCTTTGACTTCAGTGGACTGAAGACAAGAAGCAGCCTTTCACATGGACTTCATCAACCTTTCTTGGATTGTTCAAGCGCGGGCTAAAGACATATGTGTTTACACAGTAACTCTGACATTGAACTTTGGAGATGGTAAAACAATGTGCATAGACAGTTCACCTGATTGTGCACTATTTAAATGCCAGTTTATTATTATTACACCTCAAAAGGTTGGCAATTCTCTGATCAATTATTTATTTTTTATCCTTGCTTTGAATAAGTTATTGCATAATGTCTTAAGTTTGTATATTTTGAGTAGCATGGCATATGAAATAGCCTTGGTACATGGATCATTTGTTCATTTAAATCAATGTGTAGTCACTCTTTGAGTTTTTGTTATGTTTTCCAAGACCACTAAAATTGGATATTCATAGAGTTATGCATATTTTGTCGAGCATTTGAGAGCAAAATATTAACTAAAGTCACAAAATGGAAATGATGACATATTCACATTTTCTCAAAAAAGTTTGAAAGGCATCCAGACAGAGAAATCAGAGATCCAAATCAGAAATTATCATCAATGCAGATGACTGTGGAAGCCAAAATATATGTGTTATTTGGGTGACACCCTTACTGACCTCGAAAAACTATTCTTATTTAGACTATCAACTTCGGGCATCTATTACTATTCGGCATCTATGACATTTCTGGGGATTCTTTAGATGTGTTCCTTACAAACTTCGTCAAAATGGCAAATGACGATGCAATCCAGTGTCTTTTCAGTGCATTACACAGGCGGTACTATCCCGTCATGATTGGTAGTTAGAGGAGTTTGTATTTTCAAATTTTCTTAGGTTACAAAGACCTTGGCATTATTTTCCTGTTTAATTTCATAAATTTCTGTGTTGCATAATACATTGGAGATAATTTCCCCCAACAACAATTTTACTAAGCTATTATCATAGTAGTTAAGTTGTACATTTATGTACTGAAATAGTCAGGCTAATGCACTTTATATTTTGTAAAATGTTGGTATTGTTTTTTAATTATTGTTATTATATAAGACCAGTCTAATTTTCTACTAAGATAAAAACATTAATCAAACACTGCTATTTCAGAGCATGCAAACCAAAAATATGTTTTGTCGTATCAGATGAGGTACACATGAAATTACCATTGTACATGTATCAGTACAATGTCATATACTGCAAATCAAATTTAACCATAAATGATACTATCTCTTGTAATCTGAAAAAAAAAATGATGAAACATACCGACAGTCAACCTTGTGAGCACAGAACAAATTGCTTTGACTTATAGAAAATTTGACATATGTGGGATAAAAAAAGAGAATTTAAACGGAAGGGGACTCAAAAAGAGCTTTCTGACATATGCAAGGTTAACTGTAATTGCGCGTTCATAAAACATACAAATCTTGATTTGTTCAATCAACCTTATTTTCATGAATATGTTCATATGCTGATGAAGGCAAAGATTTTTTTTTTTCATGTGATTTTCTTTTCACAGAATTGTGTAAGAGTAGAAGAATGCAATGCCTTGGGGATTTTAAAATTGCATACATAGTAACTATTTTGTTAAATTTGATTCCATTTAAAATATTATATTTTGATTGTATAAGGTTTGTTAAATTCCAATATGTTGATTAGCTCAAGTATACTCAGTGTTATTCTGTTTCTAATATGTCAAGGTAATTCTTGTGGTTCCAGACATGTCAGAATTTCCCTAATAACTTATGAATCCTAATTCCTGACTTAGTGCCTTTTCTTTAGCCTGCAATCTTTAGCATAGCAATGATATGCATGCCATTTAAAAAATGAATTAAAGTGAATATTAATATGGAAATCATGTTAAATCATTAACTTATATTTACACAAAGTGAGTACGATGCATTGCCAATAAGATCAGCTGTAAACAAATTATTAAATGGGACTATTGTATTAACAGACACCCAATGAGTATTTATAATGACAAGATGAGTAATTTTTATACTACATCTCTAATGGGTTTCTGTAAATGTATTGACGTATTGTTTCAGTACTGGTAAAGATTATTAATGGATATGTAAACTTATACTTTTGATGTGCTGATGAAAGAATGAATGTTGATGAAAGATTATCTTGTCAAATTATATCATAAATATTTAGGTATGTAATATAATAAATATAATTTACCACAGTCTATGTTTGTACTTCTCTTATTGTGCTCGTTTGATTTTATTCAAGGTTTACATCAGGGGAAAGCTTTGTTTTTTATCTCAACTCTGAGGCAAGAATCCCATATTTTTCCATTGCATACAGTGGAACTTAGTCGATATAAAGATATCTAACATAACAATATTCCTGATGTAATGCGGTTTTAAGCTGGTTCCAACCGGTATTCTTTTTTAACCCTGTTATAACAAAATTACTGCTATATGTATTTAAAAAAAGGAGGTCCTAAACATCTTGTTATATTTAGTGTCCACTTCCCAGAATTGTCTCCAGTTATACCCAGAAAAAAATAAACAATGACATTCAAATTCATTAAAGTTAAATTCATTTAGAATGAAAAAATAGTAATGGGTAAGAGAAAGAGTGAGGGGTAAAATCAACAGAACATACAGAAAGGTTGCATTTAATAATTCCTTTGATTTAAGCCATTGTTTTCTTCCTGTGAGTGTGACTTGGGCAAGGTTCATCATGGTGTTGATGAGAACATGAGGTCTCGATAAGCGGCCCCATATATAACTCCTCCACGAATATGTTGTATTGATTAGAAACAGAAAACTCAGACAAACAGAGCAAAAATATTGAAGCAAATCAGACAAAAAATTGGAAATTATGATATAATTCAACAGTGATTTTTATGCAAATTTTATCTCGTACACTTCTGGGCAAGTAGTTTATCATATCTTATTGTTATGAACAAACCCACTTTTTTCAACCTTAAAGCACACATCCACACACAAAAAAATTGCTGATAAATACATGGGTGCAGATATATTTATTAATTCCACCTTTTAAATATACATGTAGTCGCTACTTTTCTTTGCCCCTTATATAATAATAATAATAATGAACGGCTTTTATATAGCGCTTATCAACTCTAAGAATTCTCTAAGCGCTCTACAATTGCAGCATTATTACCCTGGCTTTAGCCCGGCAGCCACTTCATTAGCGCACTTGGCGTTCCAAGGAATAAATATTCCTGCCAGGTACCCATTCACCTCACCTGGGTTGAGTGCAGCACACTATGGGTAAATTTCTTGCTGAAGGAAATTAACGCCCTGGGAGAGATTCGAACCACCGACCCTCTAGTTAAGAGGCGAGAGTCCGAACCACTACACCACAACGCTCCCATGTATCCAGTACTTTCTCATTGAAATATATTCTTTTTATTCAAATTGTAACAAACTTGCTTTTTTTACTCCAAACAAAATAAAGAACTATGCTCGTCATGAATCTAAAGAGAAACTAAAGTTAAACAGCTCCTTTGATTTATCCATGTTACACAAATCATTTGATGGGGAACACAGATTTGAGTTTTAGTAGTTTAAAAATCAGACCCATTTTGTGTTTATTTTTCAAAATTAAAGTGTACCTTGAATCATATCACAGCTTTCAGGTTTTTTAAGATGCAAATTCAATCTATTTTTCATAAACATGTACATGTATTATATAAACGCCCACTCTAGAATAAGCCATATGATTTACTTTATAATTTCACTGAAATGTTCTCAGACTATGGCAAACAGATGAAGCAGGAAATATAAAGCAATTTGTATGGCTTTGAAAATGGGGTATTTTTCTTTATTAACACAATGCATTTGGATTATTAACTGACCTCATATTTCAAATAATAATTGAAATCCTTGAAGCTCCTTGATATGCTAACTCAGCAAGTCCGAGATAGTCAAGCCATTCTCTCTGATATCTCTCCTTGCTTTGCCTGGTAAAGTTACTTATGGCACATGCTATCCTATTTAATATCCTCTGATCGCAGGTGCCATAATTTGTTTAAGCCCCAGTCACATAGGACCCCGTAAGCACCATGAAGCTCCTTGATATGCTAACTCAGCAAGTCCGAGATAGTCAAGCCATTCTCTCTGATATCTCTCCTTGCTTTGCCTGGTAAAGTTACTTATGGCACATGCTATCCTATTTAATATCCTCTGATCGCAGGTGCCATAATTAGTTTAAGCCCCAGTCACATAGGACCCCGTAAGCACCATGATTTAATAGGACTCTTTGCTCGGAGGCATTTAACTGTGAACTGAACAAAGACTCGTGTTGAATTGTGTTGCTTTCGGGCTTCTATGTGACTGGGGAATTACCAAACTTAGCAGGGATATAGATATGTATCGTTGTTGAGCAACTGTCTCCATCCCATGATCATATCAATGGTACTCCAGTTTTAAATTCTACCAAAAAATGACAAGGCATTCTGTCAGTTCTCTTCATAATGATGTTCAACTGTGGCACTTAAATTTTTTCTTATTGGTGTTGAAAGACTTATTTCATGACGCTTTCCCTAAGCCTTAGTTGAACATTCTGTGATGCCTTCCATCAGGTCACTCTTGCCTGCCATCAAAGGGTTCCTGCAGAATACCTCTCTTCCACAATCATACAGGCTCTAAATTGTTCATGTACCATTGAGTTCAGCGATCTCTTTAGTCAATGCCTTGATGGTGTCCTGTAGACATGACTGCTTCTGTTTGAGTGCTGATTTTACATCTTTTTAAGAAAATAAAAGAAAACAATAATATTAGTGCAATTTATCTAAATCAATGCAAAGACTGGATGATCTTCAGAGCAGCATGGCAGATGATAGCAAGCGATCTAGCAATTTTACCACATAATATTCTGAATGAAATATTTTAGCTCTCATAGAAGTGATGTAATTATTTTTTTTTTCAATAATATCACAGATCTTATAATGCTTCAACAAATAATACAACATTATATAGGTTCAACACATAATACAAACTGCTGGTGTAAAAATCTTTTTCAATTCTCTTCATCGGGAGGAGGGTTGATCATACATGTAGTTGCGATTAAAAAAAATTAAACAAGGATTTCACCCTGCAAAGTGTACTGTCAAATGATCTAAGGGGTGTTGCTAGAAAGTTGAGATCAATTTCAGTGGCAAATTGAATTTCATTTGTGTACAATCTGCGGCATTATCATGAAATAGTCCACACTCCCATTAGACTTGCATTCATTTCATCAGCGGCGGTGGACTCATTGAAAATCTCCATAGACTTTGTACACAAGAGACGCATGCAGGACTAGAGAGGTGGCTTATTTCACGACATGACCCAATCTGCAATGTTAACAAGGCATGCATGAAACAACAATTTTGATTGGTGTGTGCAAATCAACTGCAATTTGCAATTGATTGAGGTTTCTGGCAACATGCCCTAAGTTTGTCTGTCCTCACCTTCAATGTCTTCAGGAGATGTTCTCAGCTCTGTGCATATCACTTCTGCATCATCTACTGGTGACTGAATACGTTCATGGTCTGTACCTACATCGACCTTCAGCTGGGATGACCATTTCTTCCTAAGCATAGCATCTTCGACCTCCTGGGGATATAATATTTACAAATTATAAGACTTAAATCTCATTCTTGACATTGTCACTACAATTGCCCAGGCAAGGACAGGGAATAATTTTCTGGTAATTTGGTATTGCATCACGATTCATTATGCCTTTTTGAATGCCTGCTTCACAAAACATGGTAATTTGTGAGTTTATACTTTGATGAATGCATGTGAAAATCATAAGAAGATATATGACTATGGGGGTGTTGCTCAAAATCAACTGCAAATCAACTGCAACTTTGATAATTGTAACGCGCATTTTATTCGCATACGGTATGCGCATTTAACAAGACGCGCATGAGACAATGATTTTGATTGGCGCGTTCTGATCAACTGCAACTTGTGATCAATTGCAACTTTGAACAACATTCCCTATGTCTGTGTTGTTCACCATATTTAAAAAAGGTGTTGTGTTTAACAATTTTTTACATGTAGGCCTAACTGTAGTAAACAGACACAGCACAGCCATGACAAAAAATATTATAAAAAACAAACATGACCCTGGCTCTGTGTTATTTATTTTATTTTTTATTATTCTTTATTGTTAAGGTCAGTTGTGAAGGACAGCTATTGAGCCTTATCTTATTAATGAAAACATACCTACCTACATAAGCACAACACAAGGCCAAATCAAGAAATGGTCCATCTCTCTTTTGTAGTCCCGTTCAGGTTTTTATTGTGTACAAGTGTACAAAG
Organism: Temnopleurus reevesii; assembly: GCA_036244855.1. Classification (NCBI taxonomy): domain Eukaryota; kingdom Metazoa; phylum Echinodermata; class Echinoidea; order Temnopleuroida; family Temnopleuridae; genus Temnopleurus; species Temnopleurus reevesii. The sequence goes on along the minus strand of BQKZ01000463.1, from coordinate 119,947 downwards.
ATCTATGTGAATTGGGTCCCCGCCTCCCCGGCCACTGACTAGATCATAGATGAACGTACATTTCTGGAGGAGGGGACTATATCATGAGAACGCCCATTAATGCATTATAAAGCACATATATTCATGAAATAGTCCACCCCTCCATCGACTTCTGTTCATTTTGTCTGCGCCCAGAGATAAACAGATATCTTTGTACAAAGAAATCTTAGAAATCAGACATTTTTTGTTCTTTTTTTCAAAAGAAAAAATGTTTTATTTTTGTCTGAGTGAAATTTCTTTGCACAAAGAATTCCGTCTAAAAAAATAGCTGGGCCTTGGATTGAGTGGAGCCTGGGCGGGGCCTTATTTCAGGATTTGGCAAAATACTCTGTATCTAATAATAAATGTCTAAAAAATCAGAATTAATTTTCACCATTTCCCTTTGTACTCAGACCTCAGACATGTCAGACTCCGTCTCGGGCATTCGATGTCGCGTGTAACATACATAGGGAGGTCACAAGCATAACACAAATAACAATGTGTGGGACACTGAGTCATACCTTCGATATCTTGTTGATGCTTTCACTGTAAAACTTTAGGTTTGACTTGGATACATTTGATTGGCATTCAAGGAGAGAGATTCCCTCATTCATTTCAGTGACATATTGTAGTGAATTAATCTCCTTTCCACGAACTGACGCCATTTCTTTGGAGTAAACGAACCAACGAATCACTAGCAGTCGGCGATTAGTTTGGTCACGTGGGCATCATATTTAGAATAGTCTTTGACACCAGTTTAAATTTCATTACACCTATATAGACACAACAAGAAATTCATCAAATATTAGGGATTATCAATAATGAAATGAATTCTATATTATCTATTAGTTATATTAAGTTCAATAAACATGTTATGTCTATTCTCTTAAGTAATTTAAGAAATAATTTGTAATACAGACAAAGAATTAAGACTAGGATAAAGGCTTTGCTCCAACTTTCAACCAATCAAAATTGACAAAAACCAGATCATGATTTTGCATTGCGCTTTGCTAGTAAAAATCTTTAATTGCTCCATTTTGATAGAGACGAGGTCGAGGCCTACAATAGTAGCCTAATCCTAATATGCGGAAATTCAAGTCAAGAAAACCCAAGTCCACGTCAAGGATATCACCTGCGCATGCAAATAAAGCGGAATTGACTCGGAGCAAAAAATGTGGTGAAAATGAAAATGTGAAATCCTTGACTTCAAGTTCAAGGTTAAACTCAACGATGAAGTCAACCTCAAACTCAAACTCAAAGAAAAAGACAAAGGCAAAGCCAAAGTCTTCAAAGAAACGTGGACCGTCGCCAGACGAGTTAGAGGATAAACGGATGATGCATCGAATCCATGAAAGGTATGGTGCAGTACATTGACTTTAATTTAATGAAATAGAGGCTCTAGCCTCTAGTGGAGTATGGACAGAAAAATCCATGTTTGCATAGGCCCCCCTACATAATGATTGTGCGAATAAAAATACATGTTTAAACTTTTATTAAGGTCGGAAGGTAGGCCTAGCGCCTAAGGCCTAGCGCCTACGCCGCGCTACGGCCTAGGCTAGGCCCCAGTTTAGATTCGTAATGGTTGAGATGCAGAAAGTGATGTGAAACGGGCTGATGTATTCACAAGTTGCTTTACATACATGCCTGAATATAACTTTAACTGTACTAAATTAGGAGAAGATTTTTGCACATATTCTGGCGTATCTTACGTTGAACGCGCCAATCGATCTTATTATTTGCAAGTTATGTTTTTGTTCACATGTAAATTTGCCAAATGTATTCTTATTTCGTATCATGTTGTATATTATATGTCTTTTAACGATTGGGAATAAACTATAAAGTACCATACCAACCATACCCATCGGCCATTGTTCATATAAAATAGTGTGCTCAGTGAGTGAGTGCTTTCGGAGTTTCGCACAGGGGGCGTCTGCCTGGAGTGGGCAGAGTGATCGGTCGTATTGTCTCCGGTGGATGACTTCGCTTTCATTTTGTATGTAAAGTATGTTGTGTTTGGGAGACCGACCGCAGCATCAATTTCTATTTTGCATAATTGAGCCATTTCTTGATCGATTTTGTTCAAACAAACTATGAACATGCTCTAAGTCTAATTTGCTATTGAAAAACTGCATTTGGGTAATAGTATAATTACTGCAGCTCACAAGTTGCAACATAACCATTCCAACATCACAAGAAATGGCCTAACTTAATTAACTTTCATGTATTAAAGTGGATATTTTAACTTCTCTTAATGATTCAGGCAAAGACATTACAGCTTGAACCTTGCCATCAGGAAAATAATTAGTGTGCTTCCTACGTGTGAGCCCAGTGAACCAGAGACAAAGGTAATATGAGTAGTGGCAGCTGAGTTTCCTTGCCCCTCCCCGTTTTCTTTTTTCTTTGAAGATAATTGTTGATAGACTACTTTAGCTTACAGTAATAGAAAACAAGAAGTAACATGTTTCCACCTGTGCAGCCTTATTTTTTCACCTTATTTTACAGATGTATGGATATGTGTTATTACTAAATATACATGACCAAACTTACTGTTTTAGAGTTATGATTACAAAAAAGTACTTTGTATTTGTTAGTTTAATTGTTCATCTATAATTTTTTTCAATAAATCCACCGTAAAATCAAAGACGATTTCATTGAATTATAGATTTATAATTGTTTATATATCCATGACTGAATCATTCAAAGCCACATATAAAATGCAATGATAAATATTTTAACTCAGCAGAGAGTGGCAGAAGCGTAAGATGCCTTCAAAGACTTAGGGGATGATACTAAAAAGTTACTCACGAAACTATCACTCTCATGGGAAAATATATTAAATGCGAACCAATAAAATGGAAGAGAAATAAATGATTCATTCTCATTCATCATTTTCCCAGTACTATGTTCTGAAGAAGACAAGCGATTACATTCAGTTCTTGGAGGATAAGATAGCAGGACTGTGCCTGGACATGAATATAACTCAAACCAATGATGCTGGATATCTTTCATTCAGTGCTCCTTTGTCTACTTTGATTGGTAAGTTCTACTTACATGTATATAGAGATTGTAAAATTGTAATCAGCAAATGAAAATTCAAGACCTCCTTGGCAAACTAAGTTCTGATTGGAAATTAATCAAGATCCTTTTTCAAACTGGTTAAAATGGACATAAGAGTGGGCTATTTTTTATCTTTACCCAAAGGAGTGGGGTTGTACAGTCTAAATTTTTATAGTTGCATAACGAAAATTCCTTTGAGTATTCGTAAAATAAAGTTCCTCCATCTCCTTCAAATTAATGCTAATTTTTCAAAATCATTTTCTGGCCCCTATATTTGATCAAATTTTATTGACCTTTCAGACTATCATTAGTGTTTGACAGTGAGTCACTATCAGCATTTTACAAGCTTTATCAGATTGTTTTATCAGACTGTGTAACAGTGTAACAGTCTATTATTATTTTTCACAGTGTTCAGAGAGTGCATATGTTGTTTTTTTTACCTGAGTTGTATACTTCATAAGAATATTGCATGCACAAATTAGCAAATAGTTGAAAAAATACAAATAAACCATACTTTTAATCGTTAACAATGAAGAAATACTAGTTTTTCAGCAGTAAGTCTAATCTATTGCGGTAATATCAGACTATTACTTTTACTGTATTTTTCACCTTAGACCTAAATTTGCCAGGAAATTTTTCCTCAAAAAGTGAGGAGGGTGGACAATTGTTTAAATCTATTGATACGTTTTTTTAAAAACAAGTTTCATCCATTCACTACTGATATTGTCATTCTACAGAATCTCATTTCCATGTTATACAGATGGGTTCCAGAAAGAGATTCCTCCAAACACACCAGTGACCATGGAGTCTATGAAGGAGCTTGTAACCAGTCTGAATCATAAGTCTGCGACAACCAATAAGTCTTCAAGGAAGACCAAAGCCATTTCTACACAATTGAGTCACCAACATTTTGGGAAAATCCTTGAAAGTCAACAGGTTGAAGAAATAAGTGATGAGTATCTTCAAGATGATGGCATGACAGGAGAAGATTTGGAGTATCCAAGCACAGAAAACACTCAGGATAGTCTCTTGGCAAGCAGCTCTCTGAGTGATATGATGTGTTCAGAGAGTACAGTTGACCTGGATGTCTCAAGGTCTAGTCAGATGAATTCCTCCTCCACCAGTTCAAGCTGGGGTACTGGTTCCCTTGATGATGGCTTCAGCAGCAGTAAGACCATTGATCAGGAATCATCACAAGGAAGCCATAGCTCTACCCAAGATCTACCTCAGTGCAGAAGTTCCTTAGCTGATCTGCTCAGAAATGAAACAGGGGTGAAATATATTCCTACACTGTCAAAGGTGAATCAAAAGAGTGAAAACCGTTCTCTAGAGCAGTCTTCTTTGCAGCCAGTTGTACTTTCTGTACCTACCTTCTCCTGCAACCAGATGTCTCTGCCTGCTGTAGAAAAGAAGGGAAACCTTTCTTTTCTCTGTCATGAAGATTTGAATGAGCCTTACAATCAACGAGATTCTGCTACCTTCATACCATTGCAGCAAGGCTCTTTTGATCCAACCAGTTTTTCAATGCCTCCTATTAATCTTCAACAGTTCCCTGGTCCACAGTATAGCCAAGACACCCAGAAGATACATCTCATCTCTCAACAACAGCCTCTTTTGGATGCTACTGAGGCACGCCAGTCAGGGAATATCATCAACCAAAACCTTGTACCAGATTCTGATAGCAACCCAACCTTTGGCTACATCAACTGCACTCTAACGAGCAATTCAAGGAACCAGGTCCCTGGTTCTACCCGTGGCATGTCCTGCACCAGTGCCAATCCATTTGAGGCAGCCCTCTTTCAACCAGTGAGACAGACCGTTGAAATCATCCTAGATGTTGGAAATGACCCATTGGTGTTGAAGTCCCTTCTTGGTCAGCAGACATCTTACAACAAATCAAGACTAGATGGATTTGATCTGTTCACCAAGGTCAACCTCAAGAGGTTCCAAGAGTGAGTAAAATGTCAGTAGGTGTTCAAAGTACCAATTTAGACTATTGGGATTCTCCTTGGATGATGCACCTAAGAAAATTAAAAAACACGTTCACATCTTCAGTAGATATGAATTGTACCAGCAATTTTTCCAGATTCATCCACATGCCATTGAACAATTAAATCAACTGAGATTTGTTCACATGTAGTTCCTTTGAGAGGTATTGCGTGTTGCCTCTTGATGGCTCTTTAGAAAGAAGGCGCCATTCTGATTTATGCATGATAAATGCATTAAGACTGCTCTCTGTATCTCTAGGAAAGTTTATTTTTGTATTGATAGCCAGGGAATAATTTGATATTTCAAGTAGATTTGAAAAATTGACACAATTCTACCAACTACTCTCCACCCAATTAAAGAAAGATATACAAATTTAGTGCATAGAAGGCTTCATGATACAAGATTTCTTTCTTTAAAATGTGTGTGGTCCTAGAAAGCACCTACCCACTCTCGAAATGTTGATGATTATGTTTTCAGTAATACCTCTTGGCAAAAAGATAGTTTGTTGTACCATAAAGTCTTCTGATTGTTCTTCCACGAATGCAACCTTCAAGAATTATAATTCAATTCATTATTACCATTTGATTGTATATATTTCATTAGTGGCTGGCCTGCATTAAACAGTACAGAGATCACAAGACTGATTGGGCAAGCCTGGCGTGAGATACCTTACAATTTCAAGCAGCTCTATGGGTAAGCATTGCAACTATCACAGCAATATCTATATGAATACATGTTATTGATAATAACAAATGAAGCCGCATGTGCTAAAACATGATGATTTAAAAAACTGAATTCCAGAATGTTATATGATCTGTGTTCTTCTCGCTGCATTATGTTTACATGTTTTTATCACATCCTAATGTTCAAATTATTATATATATTACCTGTATATTAATATATTTTTTAATGAATTATAAAACCTATTAATGATTTACAATTAATAAAGGCAATATCAAGATTCTACTAACATAACCTTTCAAGAAATTTGTAATGAACGATTTATTACCCTCATGCACCGTATCTATGAATGGATTATCTGTTTATCTTCTGCGACAGGAAAAGAGCATGTTCATGGAACCTTTGGCAAAAGAAGCAAGCAGGACTTTAAGAGTATTCAGCTGGATTCATAAAGGCATTCAACAAAGTTGTGCTACAGTCTAAACATATTTACACACATTGAAATCATCACATTAACAAATCTTTAATTAGGGAACAAGGTTGTATAATAGCATTTAACTGAGACATACAATGTATTAAGTTAAAAAGGAAATGACTCGAGAATTTTGTATTTTCTATAGCACTATTTTTCAACTGAGGGTTTGTTGAAGCTTGCTTAGAAGGTAGGTCATGCTTGTGAATACTTGTCCGATTATTTGAAATCATTTTCTCTAGCAAATAGAAATGTCTCTTTTTTTTCTTTCTTTATTGTGGTTATATTCCAGGAAGTTGCACTTGGAATCATTGATTGCTTAATTAATTTACACCTTGAATCAAGTGTGGCCGTAATTTTATTTTTAAACTTGAAAGCTAATCAGTATTTAGTTATTACATTTTACATATCTCGATAATGCAAGGAATTAAGCAATGTTTTCTTTCAATATTCATGGTTCTGTATTTGTATTCCTTTTTTTTTTAACTTTTGTATTAGTGTTTCTCTTTGTTATTCATAATCACACCTTTAAAGCAAATTTTCAATCAAATATGTTGTAAGATAAGTATTTGTATTCAAAGATCTGTAAACACATTTCTAATGACCAATTGTACTCTTTCTATTATTACAGTGGGCCAGAATATTATGATCATAGTTTCTAACCAGCTATGAAATGTGACAAAAGGCAATTTATTTCAATTGTCTCAATTATTTAATAAATATTTGCATGCCTGTTCTCACAGCTCAATGTTATTCAATTGCATTTACTATATTTCATTTGCAATTTTATAATATTAATTTTGCACAAATTTACATTATGTATATACAATAGTTCATTGACATCAACATTTTTCTCTGCAGCTCTACCTTTGAGTGGCTATTGTCACCAGAGTATATATAATTAGTTGTTTGTTGTTGGCACACATGACATCTGATCTGGAAAACAAAATAACTTTTCCCCTATCCTTTTGTATTTCAAGGGTATCTGAGGGCAAAAATGATAATTTGCTAGTTGGTAGTTTTCACAAAACCAACTCTCCTTCATAACCTTGACATTAATTAGGTGTTTTGTTTCTAAAATAGTGAAGGTTTTTCATCAAAATACAACTTGTACGAAGACTAGCTCACACGGTTAAACACTAGGAACAATGAGGTTCAGTGGTGATATGAAGCCCATAGTAAAATGAAATAATTAAAAACTACCCTTAAAACACAAGGAACTAAACAAGCAAGTTACTCTCTTTTTGCAATAAACATCAGGTACTATGAATTGTAGGTCTATGGTCCATGTTTTGTGAGTGAGGCGTTGCTTCGCCCACTCATTGTGAAAGCCGGAGTCTATTCAAAATTGATGAAGTAATCGAAGAAACTTCTTTGAATACACTCTTTATTTTCACCCAATGTTCCTAGAAAGTTGTGATCAATTGCAAGTTAATCGGCCTACACCAATCAAAATCTTTGTTTTAAGCACATCCCGTTAAAAGAATAGACTGTGCTCAAATAAACTTACACGTTTTAAGTTTCAATTGATCAATTGATTTGCTGTTCAGTAGCAATCAATTTCAACTTCGTAGCAACATCTCCTTTTGAATAGTCTGGTGTGCATTAATCCTTGCTATCAGAGTATGAGTCATTGTTTAAGCATGATTTGAAATCAAGAGTGTACCATGTATACAATTATTCATTATCTCCAATTTTCTTGTATTAGTTTTGGAAATACCTGCCATCAGATAACAAGAAAGCCCAAAGCATCTGAAACGTATAATTTGTTCCTAGTTGCATTTGTGTAAAATACAGTCAACCCTACCTATATCGAGCTTAGTCCAATATTTGCCCAAGTTGATATTTTATAGTGAAAGAAATCATACAAAACCTGTGTTTTCTACCTCTCAAGTGAATATTAACCAAAGCCAAACAAATTTTGGTAGTCCTAAGGGATTTGACTCGGGCAGAGTTACCTGTAAATATTCCAGTGCATTTGTAAATATACTTTAAAAAAAATGAAATTTGTTTTCAAATGATCAAACAACTGATGAATTACTTTACAATAAGTGCTTGAAACAAAACTCTTTAAACACTACCTAAAAGAGTAAGGGACCACTATCTTATGTGTGTCTACATTTTTTTACAATTACTTATATACAGTACTTGGAAATACCCTAAATGCTACTGCCTTGCAAAATGCATGTAATCAATCAAGACCACTGTAATCATTTTCACACAAGTGATTCTAGATGTTGTATGATGTCTATGGCTGTAATTTAAAAAAAATGAGTGCATTGTGAAGTGAAACAATTAGAAAGTGGTCCCAAAGTTTTTATGAGTAGTTTGTAAATAAAGGAGGAAAATCTGCCTATTGTTTTATCCCAATGTTAGATATCAATCTGTTGTAAATAAATGACATATTATGAGACGATAAAGGCTTTTGTTCATTCACATTCCACTTAATGTGGAAATATGTCAATCATAGCTAATCGAAGGATATTAATTGTTATTTAATCAGATAAAGATATGTTAGGCTTTCTTCCGAGGATTGGATGTAATGACAGTTGTGTATTTTTAAATATCTATGTCAATTTCATACTATTGATGCATAATCTGCCTATTCCACTTATATATGATTCCTGTATAACTTTGAATTTGCAAGATTTGATTTTTAATTCTTTGTTAAATTTTACCAATAAAGGCGTTTTTATTAGAGTAGTTAATTGTACCATTACAGAGGAGGCTTTGCAAGAACAATCAGTGCGTTTATGTGTGTTATACAACGTCAGTCTTTTAGTTAGATGACAAATTCTATAAATCTGGACCAAAATCTTTGTAGATGAACCTTGTAAAGCTCATGATTAATGTATGGCTGACATTATCAAACCATCTTTTGTATTCTAAAAATAAGAACACACAGGTATAGCCAGATGTGATTGTCTACATTACGCATGTTGAATAATTTATTGAACAGATTTCATTTCTTTTACCTTTTGAACCTGAATGGCCGAAATATAAATCATTATTTCATTCTGTGCAAAATACACTATTATAGTAGACTAATACAGAATTTATGTGATTAGAATCAAGAAATTTAGAATTGTTCAAATTCCTACAAAAGAGTATTGACTTTTGTTTTACTTTTACTAGTTTTAGTTCCAATTTAATTGATCTGTCGCAATAATTCAGGGTATAGTCAAGAAATATGCAAATAAATTAGGGTTCAAAGGGTTAAACAAATAATATAAATTGTGTGTTACTTAATTTTTCTATGTTGAATTCTTTTAGTCGCAGCAGATTGAACTCGAACAGAGTTTTATATGATCATTACTTTTTTGTAAATAAAACATTGAACAAAACTTGGAATTATCTTACTGTTCATTTCTTTTATTACAAAAATGAGCTGTCACACAAATATTTTTTTTCATTCATAAAATTCCAATTACAAACATGCCTAGGTGACCCTTGCATATTTGTAACGCAATGCTTCCCATCATAATATGAAATATCAAAGTTATACAAAAATATAGCGTCACTCTCTTCCACATTTTATGTTTGCCTGTTATTAATTTTCACAGAGCACTTTATGGAGCACCAATGAATATTAAGTAATCGAAAACACACACTTCTGTTCTATACATCCATTAGATTGTCATACAGACACATAATTATAACTAAACATAAAATTAAACAGCAAAAGATAAGGCATATATGAAAAAGAATAACGTGGCTTGTACTGTACTCATTTGGAACTAGAAGAATAAGCAAATGAAAGTGTCTGCAAAAACTAGATAATCTATTTAAGAGTTATGAATATTTAGTTTTAATATATCCTAATTATGAAAGATGTAGCGGAGAACTAGATCAATTTTGTGTAATTTTTTAATATAAAAGATAGACTAAATGTTTTTTCATAGCATGATTCCACATAAATCTTATGGATGGTGAATTTCAAAGTAAAAAATGAATGGACAATTGTCCATAATGATGTGACAGATGATAGCAATTTTGCAAGATTATGATGGCACTATTGGGCTCTACTATATAAATACTGAACAGTAAACAATAATTATAATTTTGTCTAAACTCCAACAGTTTCTTCTTACTTTGGATGGATTCAGCTCTTTCAACAGCTACCTTTGCATAAAATGTATACAATCTCATTTATTCTAAAGATCACATCTGTAACTGGCTACAGGCCAATAATGTTTTCTGTACAGCAGGAACTTCTTGAATTAAGGCCCTTTAGAATTACTGTACAGTACAACCTCGTTATAAAGAGCACTGATATAACGAAATCTCGTAATAACAAGGTAGTTTTCGGGGTCGTATCTCTTTGTATTTTATGGTATTTTGGCCCTGATATAACAAGGTATCGATATAAAAAGATGATTTATCTCGTTATAGCGAGGTTTGACTGTACCTTGTACAAATCTCAATGATTGATATAAACGAAACACACTAGAACTATGAAAACTAAGACAAAGACTTGCTGAAATTTTGCAAGAATATTCTACAGGCACAATGTGACCAATAAATACAATGATAAATCTCTGGTACTGATGGGTTACAAAGGCAGTATGGAAGAAAGATGAACACAAAAAAAATCTAGGGATTGTTGTTCAAATGTTGCAATTGGTTGCAAGTTGCAGTCAATCAGAATGCGCCAATCAAAATCATTGTTCCATGCGCATCTTGTTAGAAGCGCATATCATGAACAAATGAAAAAACGTGTTACAATTTGCAACTGATTTGCAGTTGATTTGCGATCATTTGCAACTTTTGAAGAACACTCCTTAAGACATTTATAAAAATGGATAATATGTATGGAAATGCTCGTTCTTTAAAAACGGCTTCATTTCTTGTACAAACCGAAACTCTAACTCTCCTGCTTTTGGCAAGAACTCTCCACCTTTGTGTCCATTTAAACAAAATCTCGTTACATAAAGGTTTGCGATTAATCGCTATTTGATTTAGCGATCGATTGCAAACGTTAGTACATGATTTGCCAAAGACTAATCGCTATCAGATTAGCAATTAATCTCAAATCTTTATGTTACAGGGCCCAGGTCTCCCATATGAGTTTTGAATTTCTCCAACTTAAAATGATCTCGTCATTTTTTCCCTGTTCAGCCACCATTTTGAAGAAAATGGAACTGGATCAATGAATTTCACCTGGTCTGTTCTTGTCAACAGTTTAAATGTAAACCTAAGACAGCAATAGGGAGAAATGTATTAATCCTAAAAAGTTCCCCTGGACAAAAGACTCCATTGACTCCATATTAAATCGTTTTATGGGCTACATGTAATTGCACATTGAGCAGAAGTATCCTATTTGAAAATCATTTTGGAAGAATCTCCTGATCAATATACTCGTGCTCGGAGTTAGAGTCTCTGTACAAAGTTTTAAAATATTTAAATATAGTACTTAAATAAAAATTTATTTTTTCTTGAACAGTCAATATTATAAAAAGCCTGTTTAAAATATGTGCAAGATATGTCATGGCAAGAATGAAATAATACTTTGTAATACATTTTTTGTGTGTTTTCATTTATCAAATGCCTCAAGTATCTCGAAATAACAGAAGAGATTAAGTTTATGAATAATCTTACTTCTGACTTGTCGGCAAAATATGGTCACTTATGCCAAATTGTTTGGGATATTTGACTTGCATAATTCGAAAAAGAAACATTCTGTATGATTCTATGTTCTAAATAGTAACATACATCCATTAGTTAATCAAAAATATTACATACAGAATATGATTACATTGCACAATTTGGGGCAGTAAATTATTCATCTTGCATTCAAGTACATCTCTCAAATATGTGTTTGAGTGAACATCTCTTACAATTTTTAATTTACATAATTTTCTTGAATGGCTAGATTCAGAAATAAGATTGAAATTCATATCTTACCTGTTTTGGGGGATATATTTTAAACTACATGGTGAAAATGAGTGAATGGATGGAATAGTATCAACATCTTTATAGAATGTCAAGGCTAACATAATTTGTATCTGTCATGTTGGAAGACAAATAATGATCCTATGAACAATAGCCTATCACAATCTATTGTTATGGACTAATGCATATGTCACTATTTATACTCTCCATACAAAATTTGTACATGTAATGCACCATGTACAACAAAATGTTCATTCATAAATTTCACATTTTTTTCTGAAATTATCAATAATAGTTGATGTGTTCCTCAAATGACCATATAACAAGTAATACTGTCACAGTAACATTCCAATTGTCGTAACATGGTCCAATTTTTAAGTACATTTTGAATACATTAAATAGCACCAATAAGTAGCAAAATAATCAATCTCCAGCTTCTTTTTCTGCTTGCTAATTAAGGTTTATGATTCTTTGGTACAAGGGAACTACACACTGACATTGATATGTTGTCAGTAAATGAAGAAAAAAGAATATGAACAAACTGAAAATTTGAGCAAAGCTGGCTAATCCTTTCAAAAGTTATGAGTTTCAGAGTTTGTATTTCCCCAACAAATAGGCATCCTTGAATTGGCAACTTCTGCATAATCTGTGATGTCATACATGGAGAACTCCTCATTAACTCATTAACTTCATACATGAATTCATTAAAAATGGATAAGTGTCATTTTTTTAATTGTGGAATCAACACTGTCCTTTCTGGAATGCTTGCAATTTAGTATACTTGAACACAAGTAAAATTTTGTTTATTTTTCTACAAAAAGAAGAAAATGTGAAATTCTGTCTAAAGTGACAGTCATTTTGTGTCTGTAGGTTGCGAACTCAAGGTGCCCATTAAAAGTGTACCTTTTTATGGTATCATCCGTTTTCGCTTACAATTTCAGTTTGATCAACATATTTTCCTTCATTCACTGACAACATATGAATGAATGGATGAAGTTCCCCTTTAAGTAGATGTAGCAATAAATTGATTACATCTCCAAGAAATAGGACATTGAATGGAATTACAGGTTTTGATTGAAAAAGAATGACTTACCCTGATTGTTTCTGATTCTTGGAAATATCACCCAAACTTTATTCTGTATACCATAGCAGGTCTTGATAAGGCATTAACAATTATTTATTTGAATGCCCTCCACTGACCAACCCTCTAAAAATGGCCAGACCTGAACTTTTTTTTTTGGCTCTTGACTAAAATTGACAAATCACATTCAAATTATAAATAAACATGTGAAATATGACCTGAAAAGCCCCAAAGCACATTTTCAGCTGCTCTTTACTTTTCACCCCCTTCTAAGTCTTGCTTTCCTCGTGGATTGTGAAAATCGTGTTCAAAAGTCTTTTAAAAATTAATTTAGAAAAAAAAACTTTTTTCGACCGACCGACCAACGCTTTTTTTTAATGGCATTTGAGGGTATCCAAACAATTTTTTTTCTTGGCCTAACCAAAGAAGCAAACACCAAATTAATAACAAAAATTCGTTCGTTCAAGGCCCTTGCTAAGAAAAAGAAGCTGGAGAATTATAATATTTCAACAAAAATAAAACTAACATAATATACTAATGTCATCCACACCCGCATGGATCTCCACATTGTTTTCTATGATGCCATCTGCTTCGTATTTCATCAGGACTATGCTCAGCGGATACATACATCGATGACGAACAGGAATTATCACAATGCCACCTGGGTTCGTCATGGTAATTAGGTTGAAGTCCAGCTAACCATATACCCAATGATACATCCTCCCCTTGAAATCTGTGCAGGTGTCTGCAGAAGCGAAAAGAAAACCATTCACTTTATTACCAATCACACATCATAGCTTTGTAAAATTGGAAAAGGTTGTTTCTGTGGTAAAAAGTGGTTATGTTGCCTGGGAATCTAATTTCAACTTCTAGAATAACAAATAAGGTATGAAATATCAATTTGAAGATATTTATTTTTACAAAGAATATTATGTATATCAGTACAACATAACTTTGATTTGGATATTTACCACCCCCCCCCCACACACACAACACACACACACACACACCACACACACAGTCAAACCAGTCAAACACGCTCCTCATTGGTTGAAAATTGAGTTGCATAAAATTATCTGACTTTCAATTACATGCAAATCTTCAAGTAAAAGTGCTCAGGTCTGTTTTTGCTTTGCATTTATTTTGACACTGTAACAATGAACCTTTCACTTTGGGAGTACATGTATTTTTTTATGCTTGAAAGCATGTTCATATCATTGAATCCAATCCTGGATGTGTATTTACCTTGAATTTGAGGCTATCCATTGAACTAGGTCTCTGGAGATGAGACTACCTGATCCACAGGCAAACGATGGATAGACAGGTGATTGGTAATCTTGCTCCGCCCACTTCCCATGATGCTCTACTGACCATCCAAAACGAAACTGTCCCCACCACAACTTGGATGTTGGGTATTGATCAGTTCCAAAGCTCTGCATGAAGAAAAATAGTCTATAACAATCAATTTCCTTTCTATGATACTCTTTTAATCAGAACTAAAAAAAATATTTTAAGATCAACTTTCTGGTGAAAAATACAATACGCTATCAGAATAATACAAAAATGCCCAAAAAACATTCTCTGAAATATTTCAAACATCTTTAGAAAATTATAAACATACTGCATAATTACATAATATTTGTTACATTTAAAAGTATTACAGTCGATTTGATACTTGTAAATAGGCGGGTTTACTTATATTCAAATTTATGTGCGTTAAACGTAGTTACGTGGTATTCCAAAGACTGGTTGATAACAATAAGACTACAATACTTGGAATCCAGTTTGCAAACATTACTTGTTGCCCTGTCGGGCAAGCCTCGGGCAAGCTTTGGGGTTGTCAAGAACAACCTTTGTGTTAGAGGTATGCATAAAATTTGCATCTATTAGTAAACCCGCCTACTGAAAATCATTTATGTACAAACTAACTGTAAAGTCATTTTACAATAAGGAAATGATGGGTTTGAGATAGCTATCTTTACTTGAATAAAAACGAGACCCCCTTACCTGCATGATATAATCGAGATTCATGTATACATCATCATCTGTCTTGATTACATACTGGATATTGCTTAATTGCACCACCCTGGAAAGACAGCAAATATTCCTCTCCGTTATTCATTCATTTCTTGTAAAATTTTGTACAGCGACAAGTACCATCAGCAGGTTAAAAATTATTGTTTTGAGCATGTGGTTGCTGAAGATAGGATCTGGATCATGGGACAATGTTGTTTTATTGCTCCACTCTGCAACTAAGTGAGGATTGTTCAGCTAATTTATTCATTCAGTATTAAACTTGTCTTGATAGCAACTACCCACAGGAAACAAGAAAAGTTTTATTAGTAGGCGGAGGCTGTAATTGACAGGTTGGCAGACCATTTGAACTTGGAGAGAAAATTCAAATGTGCTATATATGAATGGAAATGTGCTCAAGTTATAACCATATTGTTCAAAATTGTACATTCTAGAGGCTTTGGTTAAGATGAAAGTGATTCAACTTCGTTCTAATTATAATTATGTGATAAAATGTAATTTGTCAAATCTAGAAGTCATTATGCGGAGGTTTTACTTTCCAGTAAGAAGAATTTCAGTTGGTTGTATTTAGCAGTTGCTCTCACTAATATGCTATTTAACACATTTTTCATCAAGGAAATCATATCTCTAAAAGACAGTTTTTTCTTCCTTTTTTTCTCTTATTCATTTATAAGAACAGGTTGCAAATTTTTATTATTGACATATAAAGGAAAATAGACCCCTATACAGTTTGGAATTAAGGTTTAGAAATGTCAAGGCATACCTTTCAATTTGAATATCACAAGCTTTCACACTTATAAGGTTCAAGTTAGATTTACATCTGGCAGGATTATAATGTTTTGTCACCTATGCAGATCAAACAACAGTCACAAGTAAAAGAACACCTCATCCTACTTTCTGTAAATATATGAAAAGTGCTCATATCTTACCATTCATAAAATTGCAGCATTTTTTCAGGAATATTTCTATAAGTATCTACGACATCCAAGAAGAGTATATCATTGTGAGTGTCGGCTTCTAACTGAAGTGCTTTGGTTTCGTTGCTTATCCTGGACTGCCATTTTGAAGACTGCTCCTCACTCACATTCATCCAGACAGAAAGCTTGTCGGGTTCTAAAGGGAGAAATAACAATTGTGGATTCTTACATACCATTTGTGTCTATCATGATCTGATGCTCATGGCACATTACACATATCAGGTACACATTTACTCCCAGGTGGAAAGAAGCAAATCTGGATAAGTTCTTTCCCAAGGGAGTTACTATGCAACTGGGATTCAAACCCTAAGCCTAGCACATCTGGGTCTAAGGACCAAATTAGACCTCAAACCCTCAACAATTCAAATTACTTTATCAAATAAATAGATTACAGTTGGTAACCCTATAACAGGACAGCTGAGGAAGAAATGGCACATGAGCATATTTTTCTTTTAACTAAAATCTTGACACTAGGAATACCCGAATACGCAACATCAATAAGTAATTTCAAATTAGTGCATCTTTGCTAAAATTATTTATCCATTAAGCTCATGAGTTACATTAGATGTTGGAAATTAAGTTCAAGATTATAGAGTTCAAATCAAATATCTCATCAATCTAACAATCAGCAACAGACTAGATTACTCTGGATTAACACATGAATCATGCTCTCATCCTTACCATGAATATTATAGATGAAATTGCCAGATACCAATGCTTCTGTCCCTCTATCAAGCTTCTCAACCTTCTCTGGAAAGTCTGAATTATCTTCACTATATCTGCTGTACTGTAAATACAAAATGAGAAATAATTGGTCAGAATGGGCAGATGTGTTTAATCATATTAATAAAATTAATTTCTCCAAATGCTGCAACTTTCATTTTTGTTACCATTATCACTGCAGTTGGATGTCTCTTTGATATCGCTATATCTTGAGACCAGAAAATCCTGACAAGACATTTGAACAGATATGTTAAATCTTCTTCTTCTTCTTCCAATGTGAGTACATTCCTCTGAAAAGAGTAATATCGTACTTCGTGCGGTGCTGTGAACTGTGTGTCGTGTTGTATTATCGAGCTCCAAATAACACTTTACTTCACAAAAGTTTGCGCTGAAAGTGCTCCTTGTGCGAGTAAAAACTGACTCCTCCTTCTAGTCCTTGCGCAGCGTCAACCCTACCAGTCGTCTTCTGAATACTTCAAGCGAAGACGATGATGTGACATTGGCAGGGTGATCGTTCCACAGCTGTTGAGTCTGCACCGCTGATATACATAATTGCATGAGTCTGAGGTGATTCTGACAATATTTCAATT
This sequence comes from Temnopleurus reevesii, assembly GCA_036244855.1. NCBI lineage: Eukaryota > Metazoa > Echinodermata > Echinoidea > Temnopleuroida > Temnopleuridae > Temnopleurus > Temnopleurus reevesii. Next base: position 102,433 of record BQKZ01000463.1, on the reverse strand, counting down.
GAACATAATATAGTAAACATTGACTAAGTTGTTAAATAAGGAGATACTACACTAACCATGATGCAAACAACTTCAAATATTTTCTTAAGTAATAGGGTCAAAATTCAAAAGCATTCATAGTGTAGATTTATACCTACCATAGTTTGATATGGCCAGTAGTGCCCTTCATAAAAAGTATGAACAGGGATAAACATTTTCATTCACAGAAAAAAAAAATGGGATTTAAAGCGGGAACTTCACCCAGACGTTGATGTACTCTCAGTGAATTGAGAAAAATGCAATGATCAAACTGTGAAAATGTGAGCAAAATCCAACAATTCATTCAAAAGTTACGAATTTCAAAAATTTGATTTACATCCCTCATGGGTTCTTTAAATTGGCAACCTATAGGCACAAAATGGCTGCCAATATAAAGAACTCTCCATTCACGTTGCACACAGAATTTCATATTTTCTTCTTTTTCTCAAAAAGTGGACAAAATTTTACTTTTCTCTCAGAGTGTAATATGGAACTTTTGATTCTACATACATTTTGGGATAAATCTTGTTGATCCCTGAGCTACTTTTCTTCAAACAACATTACAGACAACTAAACCTTTATACAATTACAAAATAATATTGATGATCAGTTTACCTGCTGCAGTTCTATAACACCTCCTCCATTATTGGTAGCATCCTTACTAAGGTAGAGAGTGGTGGACGGATCATCTTTGTTGAAACTATTCACTACAATTGTCCCTTCAAACCCCTGAGGTAAAGAGAACACAAAAAGAATAAACAATCAGTTTAATCTAGTCGCATCTAAAGAGCAGTGGACGGATCATCTTTATTGAAACTATTCACTACAATCGTCCCTTCAAACCCTGAAGTAATGAGAAGTGCAAAGAAGAATAAACAAAGTTTAGTTTAGTTTAGCAGTATCCTTACTGAGGTACAGAGTGGTGGATGTCTCTGAAACTAAATCATACATGTGGACTGGACGATTCCATGAATAAGCACAACTGATTCCGTATCTTTCAGACCTTCCTTATATATCTTTTCATGATTCATATCTAATTGGAAAAGTAGATGGAATAAAATGACTATAGCTCTGAGGAGGTGTTGCTAGAAATGCACATTCTCATTCATCAAGACTAGACATGCATGTGATAAATTGCAACTTTACAATTAACCACAGCTTTCTAGCAACCCCCTCCAAGTACTTCATAAAGTAAAGAAAAATAACAGAAATGTAGTGTCTATCATAAAAAAGAGAAGGTTGACCAGTTTATGAAATTCAAGAAAAGTTTGACAAGGCATAAATTTCTAAGGTGAATTGATGTTATAATTTATTGCTATGATCAGATACATATATCTGTACTTTAATACTGTAATGTAGGTAATGATAATAGACTGTACTTATAAAGCGCATATGTGTGTGATCACTGGTATGTTAAATACATGGTCTATTCACAATTGGTCTGCATAATTTTACTTCAGCAGATCAATATATTTGGCAGTGGTATAGAGTTATTAAACAACAATTACAGGATATTCTAAACAAATATCTGTTCAGCCTATGCAGTATAATTTAGTAATTATTATTGAATGTCACAGAACTTTGAAAAAAGCTTGCTTTTAACAGAATTATTACCTTTGGAAGGAGATATGGTTCCACTGCTCTAAATCTGTACCCTTCAATGAATACACCTGGTTGCTCTGGGCTAAAACGAGCACTAACTACTTTCTCCTGTGAACAAATAAAAGAAAGCAAATATCACATATTATGCCCTAAACCACTAAATATCATTGGATATAAGGATATGAATTTTATAAAATACCAGCAAAAGTCTTATCGAGCCTAAATTGATATACTTTTGGTGTAATTTTTTTTATCTCTATGATACAATTACTCCTTCTCTGCCAGTTTGCTTTGAAATATTGGATTTGGGGTAAGCAAGCTTTTATTGTGACAATCTCTATAAACTTGCAATAGCAAAAACTAAAATGAGTAATGCCTTATCTGAATCTGGCAGAAATTTTGCTTAATATACTATCAATCAATTGAGGTAATTAAAAACACATTTCTTCATAGCAACATATGAAATGAGAGTGAAAGATTTCTCATTAGTTTACTCCTATACATTGCTATGTTTCTATAATCAATCAAACACACATACTAAAATTGATTTGGTAAAATAATGTTGATTATAAAATCACCAACTTATGACAATTTTCTTGTCCAACATGATGAAAAAATAACCCCATAAGCTGGACATATTCAAATCTGCAGTTGTGTGGACAGTATGTTATCCAGTGTTGGGGTTTTTTTTGCCAAACATTCTAAGAGTGCATAAATTCTGACCTGCCTCCAAGTATCAAAGAGAGAGACTGTGAGAGGATGTTTGATGCCATCAGCTGACGAATCAAATACACCAAGCTTGTGAAGGATGATGGGATAGTGAACCTAGCAAACAAAACACAGACACAAATCATATCAAAAGATTACTCACACTTGTCACTCTTTTAAAATATTATAACAAATGACAGTGCAATTAATGTAATTTTATTGCAAAGAATTACATTTTTAATAAAGAATTCCACATCATAATGATTATGATAATCATTACATCTCTTAATTCTTTAGGTTGAATATTACAAAATAAAATGTTTACAAATCGATCAATACTAATTGTGGATTTATGGGATGGACAGATAATACTAGGATTTGATTGCCCCAGATACCATCAATAACATTTAGCACAAGTGCAATCCATATTTCCTGCACTCAAAGAAAAGGTGTACCTGGGTGGCGTTTCTCCAAATCATTTTTAAATTTCATAATAAGTTTCACAAAGACTAATGTACGTTATCGAAAGTTAGAGTCCTAAGACCCTCTATCATTCAGAACAAGACTTAAAGTTCTTTTTGAAGTTGTTGGTCTTTCATGCAATACCACTCTGGTAAGTTAATATTCCCTGAAGTTCAAAACGTTTTATATGAAGTTTTATATGAAGGCAGCGGGAGTAAATAGCTTGTCAACCAAAATAGACGTAAAGAGTGTTGCTAGAAAGTTGCAATTGATCGCAAGTTGCGGTTGATCATCATGCAAAAATTAAATTTGTTGTTTCATGCATATCTTATCAGAACCACAGACTGCATGGAAATGAGAATGTGCATTTCAATTTGCAACTGGTCCTCGGTAGATTTGCAGTCAAGAGCAACTTTCTAGCAACATCCCCATTGATTCTTACCTTGAAATCGAAGCCTATTGGGCCAGAGGTCAACCTGAAAATGCCTGTATCATTCACAACTGTCATGGCTACAATATCCTTAGGCTTTCCTGAGATTAAGTACAATTCAAATAAAACCATGTAACAGGGAAAACATACAGTACAAGACAGAATCTTTGCTATTCTGTTATCACTACAACATTTGGGACATTCAAATAACAGTAGGATCACTGCATCATATCTACTGTTCAACTCTTTTATAGAGGTAACAGGTAGCAAAAAAATTCTTCATTGAACCGCACATGGTTTTAGAGGCAGACATTTAGAGCGATATTTTGGATCAAATACCAAATAACAGGAACATTTGAAATTAATTACCCCTGATTGTTCCACATTCTTAAACAGCAACTCACATTAAAGTCAATGATTTATGACTCCTACTATCGTGATCCAAGAAACAGATGTAGTGATGGCATTTGGATACATATGAATTTTTTTTCTCTCATTAAATGAAGGATAATCTTAAGGACATTTCTTTTTCCTCAAATAAGATGTAAAATGGATTTTTCATTTCTCCCTATAAATGAATGAGTCATAATCCCAAATTGAGTCTGAAATTGTTCTTAGGGTCTAGTTACCTGTTTTAGAGATGTTGAGAGGAGTGCAGGAGTATGGATCTCTTCTATATTCTGGCGGTAAGTGACAGGAATGGTTACCAACCACAAACTTGCTGCAGATCCTAAAAATGGCATGAAAAATATTTTAAAAATGTAGTAATCAATCTCTAACATAGAATTACTAAGTATCAGAGAAATAAATCACTATATAACCAACTCAAGTGTTGATGTTATAATATCTCATAATGATTTTACATCATGACACCTATAAAATATTCACTTTACTGTTGTTTCATAATCACATTTTCTTTTAAACTTGGAATATATCTCCAAAAAAAATTAATACCTCTATAATTATAACAGATTCTTTACTTTTTTCTCCTGAAAGTCCAGCAAACACTCAAATGGACATTTGTAAAAGTGCTCAAAGGTGAAAAGAAAAATCTTTACTTCAGTCAAGACCACATCAAGTTCCTCATTGATGAGAATAAAAATATCCCTTACCTCCTTTTCCACCTGGGATGAGTTTGGATGTAACCTAGCCACGTTTCACGAATCGCCTTCCTGTGTTCAAAATGGTCCCTTGCAGATAATATCCCAAGGAATAGATCACACTTTGTCTGATGGTTGTGTTTTCCTAAAACAAGTAGAACAATACATACTTAGATTTCAATGGGGATGCCCTGAAAAAGAACATAAGTATGGCTATTACATTTAATCTTGGAATATATTGGTCTACAACCAATTCATACTGTATGTTACCTATCTGGACAATTTTCATTTTCCCCGAGAAGCATATAGTAAACTTGCAAAATTTTTCATTTGTGATCCGCAACAAGTCAGATACATATTCAACATACAGGGCCGCTTGGTTTAGCAATTTTTTTTTAACTGAAAGGGCCATGACAAAAAACACCATCTCATTCTTTCACTTCTTAAATAATTTCATGAAGTATTATTAAATTTTATCATTAAGAAAATTAAAATACACTCCCCTTGTCCACATACCTAATTCAATAATTTTTTACATACTTTGTCGGCCCCATACTTGGGCAGTTCAAATAAATAAAAACATTTTTGTCTTTGCATGCTCACAATACAGATTTTGATTATTCATACTTTTTTCACAATGTGGAGTTTTGTAAGTTAAACCATGCAGAATAAAGGCAATCTTTATCACCTAGGCCTACTTTCAAGTATTTAAATATTGTTTATAAACAAGATATAAATATTGTAACGAGCCGATCCCGTCTCGATGACGTAATTTACATTTCGATCTCCGATTCGGAGCTTGAACTTACCAAATCTAAAGCAGCAGAATCTTGAATTATTCGATGTAAATATCCAATTGATTATGATAATTATCACAGGAATAGAATTGCATTGATGATGTTCCATATTAGAAATCAAAATACTCGTACGCTATTCAGTAAATGCAAAGAACAATGCGAAGTTTTAATGCTTTATTTACGTTTCCCTTCTGATTCAGAACGCCCCTTCATAGTTTATACTATGATTTTTTCTGATCCAGAACTAGGCTTTGACGATAAAACAACCGAAATGTTATAAGCTGCCGTCTGAACACTAACTGCTCTCCAATTTTGATTTAATCTTACTATTTATAACTCTAATACTGAGAACTGTTTTGGACTAGTATTATTCAAAGTGATATAATAGAGATCTTTACTCTAAATGAATTGAATTGTTATAAGTAGAATGGAATTAAACATTAATTGAACTGTGTAACAGTGGCGATTCTTGATGATTGTATGCAAACTTGAATAAACGTTATTTTTTTTTGTTTTGCTTTTTGAATTGAAAACCAAAATCTTTGTCCATAAAACCTGTGTCTTCTCTTCAGTGTCGCTCTTAACATCGCTCTAGTCGTGTGGTTTTAATCATATACTTTGATTGGTAAACGAATCCTAGTTTTATATTGCAACGACTAACAAGACCTGTACTTATTCTAGGCATCCTTGACAATAGATGTATAGATATGTAGCTCGGAAATAAGATTTGTTTATCGCCCTCTACGTTCATGAAATACAGGCTCGTTGCAATATGTTACATATATTTCCATGCATACATTACCACCACCATCATCATCATCAATCTTTGACCTAGGCTATGTCATCATCATCATCACAATCACCATCAATCATCACATCATCATCATCAATATCACCATCATCACAATCAACATCATCTTCATCATCAACATCATCATCATCATCATCATTATTGTCATCATCGTCATCATCATCATCATCATCATCATCATCGTCGTCGAATCATCATCACTCATGTCTCAACTACTTTCAAATATGAAATTCCAACGGCACACACACAAATGTGAATATGTGGGGCAAAGATAGATGCTGACGTGGACCTACTCCTCGGGAGCGAGGTTCTCAAACGTTGGGATGATAATGATTATTACCTGAATTTCCACTCCGATTTCGACGTCGATTGTACATACTCTCTTCGTTGACCACTATCACTGCTAGAGCAACTCCAATCGCTACTAAAACAGAGGGCCAACCCGCCATTTCA